>RJWK010033700.1:9404-23130 GCA_004363435.1 Platanista minor | reverse complement strand
CTGTGCCACCAGGGAAGCCTGATATGTATGTTCTTATTGCCATTTTGTGAATTGTTTGGTGGTTGTTTTTGTAGTATGTTTTCCCCTTCTTTTTCTTCTCTTCTCTTGTGGTTTAATAACTATCTTTAGTGTTATGTTTGGATTTCTGTGTGTGTGTGTGTGTGTGTGTGTGTGTGTGTGTGTGTGTATCTATTATAGATTTTTGGTTTGTGGTTACCGTGAGGTTTTTACATAGCAATGTGTGTGTGTATATATATATATATATATATATATATATATATGTAATTGTTTTAAGTTACTGATCTCTTAATTTCAAATGCATTTTAAAAATCCTGTATTTGTACTCTTCTCCCTTCATGATTACTGTTTTTGATATTATATTTTGCATCTAATTGTTTTGTGTATCCCTTAACTGCTCATTGTGGTTATAGATGATTTTACTACGTTTGTCTTTTAACCTTTCTACTAGCTTTGTGTGTGGATGTTTTCCAACCTTTACTGTATGTTTACCTCTACTGGTGAGCTTTTTTATTTCATAATTTTCTCATTTCTAGTTACGGTCTCTTATTTTTCACATAGAGAAGTTTCTTTTTTTTTTTTTTGCGGTACACGGGCCTCTCACTGTTGTGGCCTCTCCTGTTGCAGAGCACAGGCTCCGGATGTGCAGGCTCAGCGGCCATGGCTCACGGGCCCAGCTGCTCTGCGGCATGTGGGATCATCCCGGACTGGGGCACGATCCCGTGTCCCCTGCATCAGCAGGCAGACTCTCAACCACTGTGCCACCAGGGAAGCCCAGAGAAGTTTCTTTAACATTTGTTGTAAAGCTGGTTTGATGGTGCTGAACTCTTTTAGCTTTTGCTTGTGTGTAAAGCTTTTGAGCTCTCCATCAAATCTGAATGAGAGCCCCTCTGGGTAGAGTATTCTTGGTTGTGTTTCCCTTTCATCACTTTAAATATATCCTGCCATTCCCTTTTGGTCTGCAGGGAAAAAAATGAGCCGATACCTTTATGGGAGTTCTCTTGTATGTTTCTTGTATATTTCTCCATTCCCTTGATGCTTTTAATATTTTCTCTTTACCTTTAATTTTTGTCATTCTAATTACAATGTATCTTTGTGTTAATCCTGTATGGGACTCTCTGTGCTTCCTGGACTTGGGTGACTCTTTCCTTTCCCAGGTTAGGGGATTTTTCAGCTATTATGTCTTCAAGTATTTTTTCTGCCCCTTTCTCTCTCTTCTTCTTCTGGGACCCCTATAATGCACATACTAGTTTGCTTGATGTTGTCCCAGAGGTCTTTGAAACTGTACTCATTTGTTTTTGTTTTTTTCTGTTCACTGGTAATGATTTCCACTACTCTTTCAGCTCAGTGATCGTTCCTCTGTATCATTTAGTCTACTGTTGCCTCCTTCTAGCATATCTTTCATTTCAGTTATTGTATCTTCATCTCTGTTTGGTTGTTCTTTATATTTTCTAAATCTTTGTTAAAAACTTCTGACTTAGGGCTTCCCTGGTGGCGCAGTGGTTGAGAGTCCGCCTGCCGATGCAGGGGACACGGGTTCGTGCCCCGGTCCGGGAAGATCCCACATGCCGCGGAGCCTGCGCGTCTGGAGCCTGTGCTCTGCAACTGCAGAGGCCACAACAGTGAGAGGCCCGCGTACTGCAAAAAAAAAAAAAAAAAAAAAACTTCTGACTTCTTGCTATGTGCATCCATTCTTCTCCTGATCTCTTTTATCATCTTTATGATCATTACCCTGAACTCTTTCTGGGGTAGATTACCTATCTCTATTTCACTTTATTCTTCTTCTGGGGTTTTATATTGTTCTATCATCTGGAACATGTTACTCTGCCACCTCATTTTGTCTAAGTTGCTATCTGTATTTTTATGTATCTGGTAGCTTAGTTATGTCTTTCGACCTTGTAGAAATGGTCTTTTGTAGGAGGTATCCTATGCAACCCAGCAGTGCACTCCCATCTCATCACCAAAGTTATATGCTATAAGGGTTCCCCCTATGAGGTCTTTGTGGGTCCTTCTGTTGTGGTGGGCTGACTATGTGTGTGGTCTCTTAGGCTTGGTTGGCCCCAGCCTGGTTGGATGCCAGGTCCTGCCTTGTGCAGAGGCTTCTGGCTGCTGGTTAGCAGTGTCTGATCACAAGGTGGCTGACTGCAGAACCCCAGGGGCCCAGGGTCTAGTGCTGGCTACCTGGTGGGTGGAGTCAAGGTCCAGAAGACTCCAGGGCTGTTGCCCACTCACTGGTGGGTGAAGCCCTATCCTGGGGTTAGTGCTGAACTATTGGCAGGCAGAGCTGTGTCCTGGAGACTGACTTCAGGGCTCAGGGATCCCAGAACTTGTATCATATCACTGTTGGGGGTGGGGGGTGTCCTGACACAGTTGGGTCTGGGGTCTGGGGTGTCCCAAAGCTTGTGTTGACCTGCCAGTGGGCAGGGCTGAGGACCAGCTGGTCCCAGGGCAGGGTCTGGCCTGATATGGGCAGGCTGGATCTGCAGGTTGTGGGGTTGTGGTTTTCTTGTATCTGGTGGGTGAGGCTGGTCTAGAGGCTAGTGCAGGCTTGTTGTAGGGCAGGTCTGGGGCCTGGCCACTGGTGGGTAGAGCTGGGTCTTGGTCTTCTAGTGGGTAGGGCCATGCCTAGAGGTGACTATGGATTCAGGAAGCCTGTTGCTGATGGGTGGGGATACAGTTAATTGTTTGGCTTGAGTTGTCCCAGCACTGGAGCCTACAGACTGTTGGGTGGGGCCAGGTTTGGTGTTAATGAGCTAAGGGGAGGATTCTATAATGTTGCCCACACACACCAGTGTCCATGAGGTAGAAGGAGCTCCCAAGTATGGCTGCCACCAGTGTCTATGTCACCAGACTGAGCCACAGCCACTCCCTGCCTCTCTGGGAGATTCTTCAAGAGCGGCAGGTAGGTCTGGTCCAGCCTCCTATCAAATTATTGCTTTTGCCCTGGGTCCGATGTGTGTGAGATTTTGTGTGCACCCTTTAAGAGTGAAGTCTCTGTTCCCCCAGTCCTTTTAGGACTCCCGGAGCCCTGCTGTCTTTCAAAGCCAAATGCTTTCTTAGTTTGTCTTCCTAGTGCAGGACCCCCAGGCTGGGGAGCCCAACATGGGTCTTAAAACTCACTCCTGTGGGAGAGGCTGTGCAATATAATTATTCTCCAGTTTGTGGGTCACCCACCAGTGGGTATGGGACTTGATTATACTGTGAGTCTGCCCCTCCTACCTGTCTCACTGTGGTTCCTTCTTTATGTCTTTAGTTGGTAGAAGTTCTTTTCTGTTAGGTTCTGCAAATAGTTGTGATTTTGGTGGCTTGTGAGAGGAGGTGAGCTCAGGGTCTTTGTATTCTGCCATCTTGGCCAATCTCTGACCACTTTTTTTTTTTAATGTGGTTTCTCCAAATTTTAAATGTTGTCTCAAGTCAAACAAAGCATGTCTATAGACCAGTCTCAGTCTGTGGAGTCCTGATTTTCCAGTTCTAAGGCTCATTGCTGTGAAGATCTAATTGACCCAGTTGATTACAGTGTATAAGCTGCTGATAATCTACATGGCAATTCTTTTTCACACTGAGGATCAATTAAAGCATAAATAAAACTAAAGGTGGTATTAGCTATACACCTGACAGACAATAGACTACAATAATTTAATGCCCAGTTTGTGACAGGTGCTTTGCTTACATAATCTCATCTAATCCCTACAACAACCCTGCCAAGAGAGAACTATGTATTTTTTTGTGGCTTCCATTTGTTCAGTGTCAGTGTCACAAAGGGGAGGATTGTAGTTAGCACCTGGATTCAGGCTGATTGGAAGCCAGACCCTGAGGCAGCAGCTTTTAAAGTATGCTAATATACCTCTTTCAGGGAAAGACTGGAAGATTGACATTTCTGTCTGCTCCCTGTGCACTGAGCCCTGGGGTGATAGCCAGTTAAGAACTGCATCTTAGTTTGCTACCATAATGTTGAACCCATGCACACAAGCCTGGCTTGCCAGTAGAGCTGGGCTATCAAGGGATGTTTTCTCTTGGTGGCAGCCACAAAAGCTGGGGTACCAGGAGTATGCTAACTCCTTTCTTGGAGACACCAATGATCTGGGGTGGAGTATAGGGAGAGTGTGAAGATGGTACCTGCCAGGTCTCCTGGGTCTTTGGAGAGGGTTGTAGTCAGCCCCTCCATGCTTGTTGAAATAGAAGACTACCTCTCAGTTTATGGCTATGAAGATAAGCTAATAGGCCTCCTTCACAGAAAGGCTGGAGGTGTGTTTCAGTCTGCTATCTCTGTGCTGTGCCCTGGGGTCAGGGTAGCCAGAAAAGAACTTTCTGTTTTTGTGATATTCCTATAGGACCCGTGAATATAAGCCCTGCTGGCCACCAGAACCAAGTCAGAAAAAGAAAAACAAATACCATATGCTAACACATATATATGGAATCCTAGGGAAAAAAAAAAAAAAGGTTCTGATGAACCTAGGGGCAGGACAGGAATAAAGATGCAGATGTAGGGAATGGACTTGAGGACATGGGGAGAGGGAAGGGTAAGCTGGGATGCAGTGAGAGAGTAGCATTGACATACATACACTACCAAATGTAAAATAGATAGCTAGTGGGAAGCAGCCGCATAGCACAGGGAGATCAGCTCAGTGATTTGTGACCACCTAGAGGTGTGGGCTAGGGAGGGGATATGGGGATATATGTATACGTATAGCTGATTCACTTTGTTATACAGCAGAAACTAACACAACATTGTAAAGCAATTATACTTCAATACAAATGTTAAATCAAAAAAAAAAAAAGTGTGTACAAGCTCCTTTCTGGGAGATGCTGGGAGGACAGCAGAGGGAGAGCACAAAGATAGCACTTGTCCTCCAAGAATTCTGGAGAGGATTACTGTTGGTCCTTAAATGTGTGTTCAATCAGAAGCCTGCCCCTCAGTCTACATCTTTGAAGATAAACTCATAGGAACTTTTCCCAGAACGACTGGGTACCTCAGTCTGTTGCCTTGTGCTTTGGCCTAGGGTATAGCTGGTTAAGAACTTTTTCTCTGTTCATTTCAGTCCTGTGGGACCCACAAACGCAAGCCCTGCTGGCCTCCAGAGCCAGGTGATAAAGGGGTGTTCCCTGGATGGCAGTGGCAAAAACCAGGGTGCCAGCTGAGCGCACAAGTTCCTTTCTAGGAGATGCCAGCAACCTCGAGTGAGGCAGAGGGAGAGTGCAAATATGGCTCTGTTTTTGGAGAGTATTCCAGTAGGCCCCTAGAGGTATGTTAATTTAGATGCCTGCCCCTCAGGCTGAAGCTGTTTCTTTTTAATAAAGAAATAGGCCTCTTTCACAGAAAGACTGGGCACTTTTCACTCTGATGCCTCTGTACTGTGAACTTTCTCAGTTTACCATAGCCTTGTTAGTCTTGTGGACACAAAGAGAGATATTTTGGGGGCTTGTATGTCAGGTGCAGGTCTTAAAAGTTGGGATGCCAGATGTGGGGTTCAAACCCTTTGCTCTTGACGGAGCAGCTCAGGGTTTTAAGTTCCCTCCTGATTGTGGGTCACCACATGGGGGGGTGGGATTTATGGCGAGATTGTCTTTTAACCTCTCTGACTCATTTCAGTGTGTTTTTAAAAAAATTATTTGTTTATGTATGTATTTATTTATTTATTTTTGGCTGTGTTGGGTCTTCATTGATGCATGCAGGCTTTCTCTAGTTGTGGCGAGCGGGGGCTACTCTTCGTTGTGGTGTGTGGGCTTCTCATTGTGGTGGCTTCTTTTGTTGCGGAGCATGGGCTCTAGGCACATGGGCTTCAGTAGTTGTGGCATCTGGGCTCAGTAGTTGTGGCATCTGGGCTCAGTAGTTGTGGCTTGTGGGCTCTAGAGCACAGGCTCAGTAGTTGTGGCGCATGGGCTTAGTTGCTCTGCAACATGTAGGATCTTCCAGGACCAGGGCTCGAACCTGTGTCCCCTGCATTGGCAGGCGGATTCTTAACCACTGAGCCACCAGGGAAGTCCCTTCAGTGTGTTTTTGTGTGTGTTTTTTTCTCTTAGTTACTTTTTGGGTTTCTTTCAGAGGAAATTGTTCTGTATGTAGCTGTAGATTTGGTGTGTCTATGGGAGGAGGGTGAGTTCAGGATCCTCGTATGTTGCCATCTTGAACTGGAACTTATCAACTTTTCTAAATAACTGCCTGTTGTATTTATTATCTGTCATTTTGCCCACCCAGCATCTATTCCCCTTTTTCCTTGGAGAAACACCTGTTCGCAGTCTCTCCTACCTGTTTCTGGCTCCAGAGGCGGTCATGTGGTACTGGCTTGGCCAATTAACCCATCTTATTCACTTGACTATAATGTTTGGTTCAGTGATGGGCATTTGCCTCAAGTCAGGCCAGTAAGAGCGAGTGACTCTTTGGGATGTCTCTTGGAATTATTGGAAAAGAGAAGCTCTTTTTTTCTCCGGGGCTTGAAGTTAGTAGTATGTACTGCTTTCAGTCTGCTGTGGCTGGTAGTCACTTTGCCATCTCCTCATCTCTCTTCCTGAGAATGCAGCCGATGCAGAAGAAAGACAAGTGTGCACAGGAGACCCCAAGCCCTTATGACACTGTATGATCTCTAGGGAGCAAACACCCCTGCCTGATGCAGTAAGAACTATCTCAGCTTTTCCAATGACATGAGACAGTATACTCTGTGGCTTTAGTTTGAATTGCTTTTTGCCACTTGTAATCTCCAGAGCCTTGACTGTGTCAAGTATTGTCATCTTCTTTTCTAGATGGGGAAATTGATGTTCCTGGTGAGGTTGCCAAAGTCAAGCAGCCATGCTGGAGGAGAGGATGTGGTGACCTCCAGGGCAGGTGGAGCTGGAGAGGGAGGCCTGCTCACTTCGATCCTCCCTGCTCTCAAGCCTCAAGGCTTGCCTCACCTCCTACCTCCTGCAGGAGCTGGCAAACAGGGACGTTTACAGAATCTATTTACAGAGTCATGGTCTGGAGCGCTCCTGTCCCTGCAGTGCTTTACAGGGTTACGCTGCCGACCAGGTAATCATGGCATCGTTATTGAGAGTTGTTCCAGCACCCTCATCATATCTTGAAACTGGGCTGCTTGTGACTTCGACTCATACTTTCTTCACTCACCTTTGACAGACCACAGACAAATCCTCAGTTCTCATTGTCTTGATTTGATAACTTTCCATGCTCCTTTTGCCAGGGCCTAGATGAAGGGGAGAGTTCCAGGAAATACAAGCATAACCTTTTTACTAATCCGTTCTTTATTTCTCTGCCAGTAGAGATCCAAAGATGAATGTCCCCTGCCCCACTGTTTTCTGTGTGTGTCACCTAAGCATATTAAGTTCATAATCCATGGTTCTGAATCCTTTTGCAATGACTACATAGTAAGGACAAAGAGTGACAGTGGCACCCCATTGCTGGAAATGTCTCAGTCCCAGTTTCCCATCAATAATGGTGTTCTAAATACTAGTAGAGAACATCAGCCTGCCATGTGTTCCCACAAAGGGACCATCCTTCCTTGAGCAGGCCACTGTTTCTGCACATTTAGTACCCCTACATCCGTCTTCCTTTGAACATGATTCCAGCCGACTCTTCAGTGAAGGATCCGATTAATCCAAGCCAGGGTTTCTCAGTCTTAGGATGACTGTATGTTGGGCAGGATAATTCTCTGCTGTGGAGGCTGTTTTGTACACTGCAGGATGTTGAGCAGCATCCCTGGCCTCCATCCACTAGATGCCAGTAGCATCTGCCCTGGTCATACAATCAAAAATGTCTCCAGACGTCGTCAAGTGTCTCCTGGGGTAGGGGTGGGGGCAAAGTCTCTCCCAGTTGAGAAGCTCTGCAGTGGACTGACACAAAAGGGAACTTGAAAGAGATCGATAGACCCATAGGTCCCACACCCAGGAGGGAGGGGCTCCTTGGTCTAAGCATGGAAAATGGAGGCTGTAGGTTCCTGGCCAGGGACACCCAGGCTGTGTGACATAGCACGTGCTGCCCCAAACCTAAGCACCCCCCAGCCCCCCACCCCCCCATTTCAGGTTCTTTTACACTGAAACGTAGGAAGCCAATGTCAAGGGCATCTTGATGGGGGCTCAGGGCACCCAGCCTGTGCGGCCCTGTCTTGCTCAGGAAATACCAGGGGAAGAAGTATAGGCCTGGGTCCTTTTCCAACACTTAATGCATCTGCTGCCTACCAGTGTCTTGCTTCCAGTGGGATTCTTCACAGGGGAGATAAACTGTCATCTGCCAGGGAAGTGAAGGTGACCTTCAGCTAGCCGGTAGTGGCCTTTGAACCCCTGGCATTCCTCATTCAGAATGGCCACAGGCTCCCAAGGATGCTCCAGGGCTGGGAAGCTGAGGGGTGAGCTCCGCCCACCTCCCCTCACTCACTAGTCCTCTTATAGTACTGTCGTGCTCTTGGCATCACCTCTGGCCTCCTAAGAAGCATGGGCTACCCACCTCCCTCGGATGCCAACCGGGTGAGAGCAGATAGCTACTGAGTGCTGCAGGGTCAGGCTTCCTCCTTCTTTTGTTTTTTCTTCACCCCACCCCGTGTCTAAATTCTTCAGAGAGGCCTTCCTCGACTTCACTGTGTAATGTAGCCACCAGCTAATGTGTCAGGTCATCTCTACGTTTTTATATTACCTGACGTTTTCTTTGATTGTTTGCTGATTGACACTCAGTTAAAAATTAAGCTCCAGGAGAACAAGGACTTTGTCTGGGTCATCTTCGTAGTCCTCAGTGCCTAGACCAAGACCTGGCACGTAGTAGATGTTCAGTAAATGCTTGTGAAAGAAGTGGCAAAAGGAGGGGGGTTAATTAGGCACTGGAGATCCCAGGAGGAGTCTTCCTTCACATCTTAATAAGTGTGCTCTGTGTTGGAGTGGCTTCCCGCTCTGTGACCCTTAGCCCTCTGTCTGTGACCATACGTACCACGCGCCCTGCAGACTTTAAGCCATGCGTTGGAGCTTCTCTCCCATGTCTCTGGGGGAACTCTGGATCCATTTTTCCCACTTCATGGTGCAAGAAACCAATTTTTTTTCACTTACTCCACACCAGACTTGCCCAAACCCCACGAGTGCAGTAACCTTTGCTCCAGGGAGCGTGAAGGTCAGGGGTAAAAACAAAGCACACACCATAGAGTGGCGCTAAGGTTATGGTATTCACAAGAGCATCTGATAGCTCTTCTGTGACTCATCCATTTATTTTAATGATAGCAGCATATGACAGTCTGTTGGGGAAAAACAAAACAAAACAAAAAACAAACCGAAACACATTATTTATCCCATACTGGGGAAGTGGCACTATTACACTGTTTTAAAAAAGACATCTTAAAATTTTTCCTCTTAGCAATTTGTTGAGTTAGAGAAACAAGCTTTGCCAAATGCCCCATTCTGTCTTTGCTGGCCTTGCTAGCTGTCATCTCTCATCAGCTTTCCCCAAGTGTTTCCTTTGGCTCTAACCCAGACTGGGAAACGTGGATAAGTGTCACCAAACCAGACAGTGCCCCAGCTTCCCGGCCATCTGAGTGCACCGGGAGACGGCGGTGGGGGAAGGTGAGGGGAACTTTCCCGGCCACCAAGAAAGTACCGGAGGGCTTCGCTCTGCCTGGAGGCCCCCTGTGGAGTCGCAGGAAGAAGCTTGGCCTGCGCAGGCATCTGGGCCTCTTCCTGCCCCTGGTGTTCATTTCCTGGATGACCTTGGTCTCTGGTCTAGACACGCCATTTCTCTGATTCTCAGTGTTCCCAGCCACCAGGGACCCGCTTGGGTTCCTCCCACTCTGTGGGCCTTTGAGGGGCAGGTCCATTTACACGAGGGGCTTCTGCTCCCAGCAAAGGCACTGAGTGGCTGCTCGGCCTAAGGGTTCAGCCTGCTGATAGCTTTGTATCCGGCTAAAGGCAGGGTTCGCTCATTCCCCATCCTGGCCACTCCTGGGTTCCTGAGGGTCATCCTGGGGGATTTTCTCCTCTTTCCCTGGCCCTAGGAGATCTCCCTCCCTTTCCTTGCCTCTTTCCTCCTTGTCCTCCTCTCTGTCATCCTTCTGAAGTGTCAGACTCAGGTTCTTTTCTATGAAATTGAATAAGGCAAAGCCATCTTGTACAACGGGCCTTTTGGCATGTCAATAATAGCAACAACGATAGTAATAATAACAATAACACCTTACATTTAAGGTTTTTAATTTACACTTTACAAAGAGCTTTTAAATACATTATCTCACTAACCATTTTTGGGTCCCTTGGTTGAGTCAAGAGGGACACTCCCTTCTCCTTTCCCTGAATCCTGCTCAGGGCGGGAACACAGCCTGAGCCCCTTCTGCACACGTGCACATCCTCACACACAGGCGTGGTGCAAGTTAACCAACTGAACTCTTTCTGTTCCATGGGACTTTCTGTTTCCAGAATTTGGCTGCTCAAGAGAGCTTTCATCTCCAGTTGTTAGAGAAGAAGTACTTCATTTTGGGGAGGATTTTCTTAATGGTTCTGAGTTTGGCATTTCATAAATTCAGGGCTACCAAAACTGAGGGGAAAGCTCAAAATCACCCCCAAGCCACACTGAGAGAAAGAACCCTGTCCTTTGGCTGCCTTGGCTGACTGGCTGGATGCGGGGTTGGGCCCAGGGGTGGTTGGCAGAGAAAGGCCTCAGATTCTTTGGGGAGGCAGAGGGAAAGCTGTCAGCTTGGTGAGTCCTCCCAGAAAGTCAGGGACCCTGGCTGGGGCTCTCAAGATGGCAGGCTTTGTGCTGGGTGGGGAGAGCTAGCTAGGAGTGCTGGTGGTAGAATAAGGCTCAGGACCACCTGCCTGTGTGAAGAGGGCTGGCAGGGCCTGGGGGCCTGGTTAGGAGGGGTATTGGGCAGATCCCAGGACACCCCTTCCAGGGGTGAGCTTCTGAGCTACCACAAATACTTGGTGACCCATCCGGAAACCAGCATTGTCTAGCCTCAACAAACTGAAGTCAGCAACCAGGGAAGCCCCAAGGCCATTTTGGGTGGCAAAGCCCTATCTGTTCTTCCAGGCTTTTCTCTTCTTTGCCACCCGTTCTCTTCAGAGCTGGTTCTGCTATTCTCCCGCTCAGAAACCCCTGCTGGGGCCCTGTGGTCTAGCCTGCCACACACAGCTCTTTGTGGTCGAACCCCTGCTTCATGTCTACCCCATTTATCCCTGCTCCCCAGTGTGCATCCACACTCCTGCTACCCTAGACCTCTGACTGCTCCCCAAACATGCCAGCTTCCCCTGCTCCTTAATAGGGCATTCATGGAAAGTTCAACTCCCTTTCCTGTGCCCAGGCAAACTCCTATTCATCTTTGAAGACCCAAGGTAGGAAATTCCTTACTCTGGACAGCTACTTCCATATAGTAAAACAATTGTCTATTTCCATGATTGTTTCTGCCTCAGACTGTAGGATCCTTAGAGGCGGGACCTTTTTCCTTCCCATGAGGAGCAAGTCCTGGAGTTAGACAGGGTAGGCCCAGATCCCAGCTCTGTAATTTATTAGGCAGCTGCTCTTGTGCACGTTAACTTCTCCATGCCTCAATTTACTGAACTGTAAAATGGGTTAGCAATGTCTTTACTACAGGGTTGTTTTGAGAATTAAGTGAATATACATTGTATATTAATATATATAAGTTAGAATGGTACCTAATGTATAATGTAGTAAGTACTAAGTCAATCAGCCATCAATATTTGAAACAGTCATCATAAGGTACGGTAAGTACCTGGAACATGATGTATATTACATATATATATTTTAAAGTACATTCCTCTATCTTATCCCTCCCTGTCTCTCTTCATCCCTCTCTTTTTGTTGTTTCTCTCTCCTTCCTTCCTTCCTTCCTTCCCTCCCTCCCTCCCTCCCTCCTTGCCTTCCTATCTGCCACTTGCCTTTTGTTCCTCCGTCTCCTTCTCCCTTCTTGATTCTTTGAGCCTTTGGCTCGCTCTCAGTCCTCAGAGAACCACTGGGCTCCTCTGGGGATGCTCAGAGCTGGATGGGCCACTGGGGGCCCCACACTCTCCTCCCTGACTCTTCTGCAGGGGGAGGCTCCTGGGGAAGGGAGCAATGGGTGCGAGACGGGGGTCAGTGTGAGCTGCTGAGCCCCTGGACCATCTGCCCCAGCCTGACTGGGGTGGAAAGGGGCAGACAAGGGTGGGGAAGAGGCAGGGGCAAGTCCCCTTCAGGAGGGCTGGCAGTTCCCGGAGTGGAGTCTGGGCTAGACAGGCTGCCCTGGCTCACACCCCCCGATACGTAAGTCCCCCAGTCTAGAATCTTTCTGGATACCAAGGAGGTAGAACAAGGAATGAACAAGGCAGAATGAGAGCAGGAAAAATAACAGCAGAAAAAACCATTTCCTTTGCTGGTAGGGGTTCTCTGATGAACTTAAACTGCCCACATCTCCTGTGTTTATGCTGTTCTGGAGAAGGAATCTAGAGTTTTGAGTCTAGGCTCTAGGCTTGGCTCGTTCACTTATCAGAGATGATGTGGGGTAAGGAGAGTTACAGGGCTGGAGCGAGGCCTTAGTTTCCTTATCTATGAAATGGGGTTATATTGCTTCCTTTCGCTGGGGGCAGGGGTCGCATGGATAGAATAAGGTGCAGTGCGGATATGCACGGAAAAGTGGTACAGACGGGCAAGGGGGTCTTCGTCATCATGACGGAGGCCTGGAGGTTTAGGTGTCTGTCAGAGGCCTAGCTGCTACCCCATGGCAGGAGCCTCCCAGAACTTGCCAGTGAGTCGGGCTGCTACAGAGCTGTGGGCAGGCTTGGCTCCAGCCTTCCCCATTCCCAACAACAGCCCTGGTTGCCTGCTCTCCTGGTGTCACCTCCCAGTACGAGGTTGGCTGAGGGAGGAGAGTGGTTCAGAACTTCCAGCGGAAGGGGCCAGTGCTGGAGCTTGAGAGATGGGTGACCCCTGCATTCCTGGAGGAGCAGCAGGGGGACTGCCTTCCTGGGGAGGGGCAGGAGAAAGGCAGCTGTTTTCAGATTTGGCAAAACAGGCTCAGATGAAGCCTGTGGCGGAGTTCAGACAGTCCTGTAATGGAATCAAGGGCAGTCGTCAGGACGGGGGGGGGGGGGGGTCTGCAGTGGGCTCAGACCCTGCAGGGGCCCGGGGCACATGGGTGGCGGCCAGTGCTGTGGGTCCCAGGGAGAGTCAGTCGGAGGCCAGTGCTCAGCGGCTTTTCCTGGAAGAACTGGGCGTCCTGGGCTTCGGCAACCAGGACTGGAAAGCTGGGTGCTTGTAGGGAAGGAAAAGTCATTACAAATCGGAAGAAACCGAGGAGAACCTTTTCCATCGCTCTTTTCCCTCTTCCCGTTCTGTTTCCTGAGCTCGGAAAGCAGGTTCTGGTTTCTGCCGACCTAACGACGACAGTGTTTGTTTCCTAGACGTATAAACCTCCTCTTTCCTTCTCAGACCGGCTGTGCCCCTTCTTTATGCGCATCCTTTCGCTTTAAAACATTTTTATTAGCCTTTTTCCTTAAAAACTTTTAACAGCTGTTTATAAAAACACGACAAATACACCGCACAGAACAAAAAGCTCGGTAAAAATAACTCCCTATATGGTACATATACTCAGATGGTGTGATATATTTATATAATAAGAGATGAAAATAGTCACTTTCCATAATAAAAATAAGTTCTATTTCTTGTTTATTTTACAATATACTTAATATTCTCTTCTTTTCCTTCCTCTCCAGCTTCCGCTTCCTCACTGCGAATCTCGCGGGGGGCGGGGGGGGGGGGTCC
>RJWK010033699.1:0-23030 GCA_004363435.1 Platanista minor | reverse complement strand
CCCCTCCTGCAAGCCTGTGCAGCCCGCCACTGCCAGGTCCCATGATCCAGGGACAACTTCCCCGGCAGAACACAAGGCATACCTCAGGCTGTTTCAATGTCACACTACCCTCTGACACCACAGGCTAGACCAGCATTCCGTATCCCTCCACCCCTCCTCCCCACTCACCCCCCATGCCCCCCCCACCCCCGGCCTGAGTGAGCCAGAGTCCCCTAATCAGCTTCTACTTTAACACCATCCTGAGGGAAACCAGATGCCCTCAGGCGACCTACTCACAGAGGCAGGGACACATCCAAAGTTGAAATCCAGGAGCTGTGCGAACATAGAAAAGAAAGGAAAATCTCTCCCAGCACCCTCAGGAGCAGTGGATTAAATCTCCACAGTCAACCTGATGTACTGGGCATCTGTGGAATACCTGAATAGACAATGAATCATCCCAAAACTGAAGCGGTGGACTTTGGTAACAACTGTAGACTTTGGGTTTGCTTTCTGTATCTAATCAGTTTCTGGTTTTATGTTTATCTAAGTTTAGTATTTAGAGTTTATTATAATTGGTAGATTTGTTTATTGATTTGGTAGCTCTCTTCCTTTTTTTTAAATATATATATTATATATATATATATATAAATTTTCCTTTTTTATTTTGTGTGTATGAGTATGCTTCTTTGCATGATATTGTCTATATAGCTTTGCTTTTACTATTTGTCCTAGGGTTCTATGTGTCCGGGTTTTTTTTTTTCCTACAGGTTTTACCACTTGTTATCATTGGTGGATTTGTTTTTTAGTTTGGCTGCTCTCTTCCTTCTCTCTCTCTCTTTTTTTTATATTACTTTGTAATTTTTAAAATTTTATTTTTAATAATTTTTGTATTTAATAATTTTTAATTTTATTTTTTCTTCTTTGTTTTTTTCTTATTTTTCTTCTTAGTCATGTGGATGACAGGGTCTTTGTGCTCTGGCCAGGTGTCAGGCCTGTGCCTTTGAGGTGAGAGAGCCGAGTTCAGGACATTGGTCCACCAGAGACCTTCTGGCTCCACACTATATCAAACGGGGAAAGTTCTCCCAGAGATCTTCATCTCAATGCTAAGACCCAGCTCCATTCAATAGCCGGCAAGATACAGTGCTGGACACCACATGCCAAACAACTAACAAGACAGGAACACAATCCCACCCATTAGCAGAGAGTCTGCCTAAAATAATAATAAGGTCACAGACACCCTAAAACACACCACAGAACATGGTCCTGCTCACCATAAAGACAAGATCCAGACTCATCCACCAGAACACAAACATCAGTCCCCTCCACCAGGAAGCCTACACAACCCACTGAACCAACCTTAACCAATGGGGGCAGACACCAAAAGCCACGGGAACTATGAACCAGCAGCCTGTAAAAAGGAGACACCAAACACACTAAGTTAAGCAAAATGAGAAGACAGAGAAACACACAGCAGATGAAGGAGCAAGGTAAAAACCCACCAGACCAAACAAATGAAGAGGAAATAGGCAGTCTACCTGAAAGAGAATTCAGAATAATGATAGTAAAGATGATCCAAAATCTTGGAAATAGAATGGAGAAAATACAAGAAACATGTAACAAGGACCTAGAAGAACTAAAGAATAAATAAACAATGATGAACAACACAATAAATGAAATTAAAACTTCTCTAAAAGGAATCAATAGCAGAATAAGTGAGGCAGAATGGATAAGTGACCTGTAAGATAAAATAGTGAAAATAACTCCTGCAGAGCAGAATAAAGAAAAAAAAATGAAAAAAAAATTGACAGTCTCAGAGACCTCTGGGACAACATTAAACACACCAACACTCGAATTATAGGGGTCGTAGAAAGAAGCAAAAAAGAAAGGACTGAAAAAATTTTTGAAGAGTTTATAGTTGAAAATTTTCCTAATATGGGAAAGTAAATAGTCAATCAAGTCCAGGAAGGATAAAGAGTCCTTTGCAGGATAAATCCCAGGAGAAACATGCCAAGACACATATTAATCAAACTGTAAAAATTAAATACTGAGAAAAAATATTAAAAGCATCAAGGAAAAATAAATAAACAAATAACATACAAGAGAATCCCCATAAGGTTAACAGATGATCTTTCAGCAGAAACTCTGCAAGTCAGAAGGCAGTGGCAGAACATATTTAAAGTGATGAAAGGGAAAAAACTACAACCAAGATTATTACTCTACCCAGCAAGGATCTCATTAAGATTCATTGGAGAAATTAAAACCTTTACAGAAAAGCAAAGCCTAAAGGAATTCACACATGAAGCCAGCTTTAAAACAAATGCTGAAAGAACTGCTTTAGGCAGGAAAAACAAGAGAAAGAAAAGACCTACAATAATAAACCCAAAACAATCAAGAAAATGGTAATAGGAGCAAATATATCGATAACTACAATAAATGTAAATGGATAAAATGATAAAACAGAAGACATAGACAGGCTGAATGGATACAAAAACAGGACCCATATATATGCTGTCTACAAGATACCCACTTCAGACATTGGGATACATACCAACTGAAAGTGAGGGGATGGAAAAAGATATTCCACGCTAATGGAAAACAAAAGAAAGCTGGAGTTGCAATTCTCATATCAGAAAATAGACTTTAAAATAAAAACTATTACAAGAGACAAAGAAGGACACTACATAATGATCAAGGGATCGATCCAAGAAGAAGATATAACAATTGTAAATATGTATGCCCCCAACATAGGAGCACCTCAATACATAAGGCAAATGCTAACAGCCATAAAATTGGAAATGGACAGTAGCACAATCATAGTCAGGGACTTAAACACCACACATTCACCAATGGGCATATCATCTAAAATGAAAATAAATAATGAAACACAAAAATAAATAAGGAAACACAAGCTTTAAATGATACATTAAACAAGAGGGACTTAATTGATATTTAGAGGACATTCCATCCAAAAATATCAGAATACACTTTCTTCTGAAGTGATCATGGAATATTCTACAGGATAGAGCACACCTTTGTTCACAAATCAAGCCTTGGTAAATTTAAGAAAATTGAAATCATATCAAGTATCTTTTCCGACAATGCTATGAGACTAGATATCAATTACAGGAAAAAAATCTGTAAAAATTACAAACACATGGAGGTCAAACAATACACTACTAAATAACCAAGAGATCGCTGAAAAAATCAAAAAAGAAATGAAAAAATACCTAGAAACCAATGAAAAATGAAAACACGATGACCCAAAACCTATGGGATGTAGCAAAGGCAGTTCTTAGAGGGAAGTTTATAGCAATACAATCCTACCTCAAGAAACAAGAAATATGTCAAATAAACAACCTAAACTTACAACAAAAGCAAATAGAGACAGAGAACAAAAACCTCAAACTTAGAAGAAGGAAAGAAATAATAAATATCACATCAGAAATAAATGAAAAAGAAATAAAAGAAACAATTACAAACCTCAATAAACCTAAAAGTTGGTTCTTTGAGAAGATAAACAAAATTAATAAACCATTAGCCATACTCATCAAGAAAAACAGGGAGAAGGCTCAAATCAATAGAAATACAAATGAAAAAGGGGAAGTAACAACTGACACTGCAGAAATACAAAGGATCCCGAGAGGTTACTACAAGCAACTTTTTGACAATAAAATGGACAACCTGGAAGAAATGGACAAATTCTTAGAAAAGCACACCCTCTGAGACTGAACCAGGAAGAAACAGAAAATATAAACAGAACAATCACAAGCAGTGAAATTGAGACTGTGATTAAAAATCTTCCATCAAAAGCCCAGGACCAGATGGCTTCACAGCTGAATTCTATCAAACACTTAGAGAAAAATTAATACCTATACTTCTGAAACACTTCCAAAATATATCAGAGGGAGGAACACTCCCCAACTCATTCTACAAGGCCACCATCACCCTGATACCAAAACCAAACAAAGGTGTCACAAAGAAAGAATACTACAGGCCAATATCACCGATGACATAGATGTAAAAATCCTCAACAAAACTCTATTGAAGAGAATCCAACTGCATATTAAAAGGATCATATATCATAATCAAGTGAGATATATCCCAGAAATGCAAGGATTCTTCAATATACGCAAATCAATCAATGTGATAAACCATATGAAAAAATTGAAGGAGAAAAGCATATGATCATCTCAATAGATGTAGAAAGCTTTCGAAAAAATTCTACACCCATTTATGATTAAAAACCCTGCACAAAGTAGGCATAGAGCAAACTTACATAACAAAAGCCATATATGAAAAACCCATAGCCAACATAATTCTCCATGGTGAAAAGCTGAAACCATTTCCTTTAAGATAAGGAACAAGGCAAGGTTGTCCATTCTCACCACTATTATTCAATAAAGATTTGGAAGTTTTAGCCACAGCAATCAGAGATGAAAAAGAAATAAAAGGAATTCAAACTGGAAAAGAAGAATTAAAGCTGTCACTGTTTGCAGATGACATGATACTACACATGGAGAATCCCAAAGTTGCTACCAGAAAACTTCTAGAGCTAATCAATGAACCTGGTAAAGTAGCAGAATACAAGATTAATGGGCAGAAATCTCTTGAATTCCTATACACTAATGATGAAAAGTCTGAAAGTGAAATTAAGTAAACACTTCCATTTACCATTGCAACAGAAAGAATAAAATACCTTGGAATCAACCTACATAAGAGATGAAAGACGTGTATGCAGAAAACTATATGACACTGAGGAAAGAAATTAAAGATGATATGAACAGATGGAGAGATGTACCATGTTCTTGGATTGGAAGAATCAACATTGTGAAAATGATTCTACTACCCAAAGCAATCTACAGATTCAATGCAATCCCTATCAAACTACCAGTGACATTTTTCACAGAACTAGGAAAAAAATTTCACAATTTGTATGGAAACAAAAAAGATACCAAATAGCCTGAAATGGAGATATTTGTAATGAGGTGGATGGACCTAGAGTCTGTCATACAGAGTCAAGTAAGTCAGAAAGAGAAAGACAAATAGCCAAAGCAATCTTGAGAAAGCAAAACAGAGCTTGAGGAATCAGGCTCCGGGACCTCAGACTGTACTACAAAGCTACAGTAATGAAGACCGTATGGCACTGGCACAAAAACAGAAATGTAGAACAATGTAACAGGAAAGAAAGCCCAGAGATAAACCCATGCACATATGGTCAACTTATTTTTGATAAAGGAGGCAAAGAATATACAATGGAGACAAGAAAACCTCTTCAATAAGTGGTGCTGGGAAAACTGGACAGCTACATTTAAAATAATGAAATTAGAACACTCCCTAACACCATACACAAAAATAAACTCAAAATGGATTAAAGGCCTAAATATAAGGCCAGACACTATAAAGCTCTTAGAGGAAAACATAGGCAGAACACTCTATGACATAAATCACAGCAAAATCCTTTTTGACCCAAGTCCTAGAGAAATGGAAATAAAAACAAAAATAAACAAATGAGACCTAATGAAACTTAAAAGCTTTTGCACAGCAAAGGAAACCATAAACAAGATGAAAAGACAACACTCAGAATGGGAGAATATATTTGCAAATGAAGCAACTGACAAAGGATTAATCCCCAAAATTTACAAGCAGCTATGCAGCTCAATGACAAAAAAACAAACAAGAAAACCCAAAAAGGTGCAGAAGACCTAAATAGACATTTCTCCAAAGAAGATATACAGGGACTTCCCTCTTGGCGCAGTGGTTAAGCATCTGCCTGCCAATGCAGGGGACATGGCTTCGAGCCCTGGTCCAGCAAGATCCCACGTGCCATAGCACAAATAAGCCCATGAGCCACAACTACAGAGCCTGCACTGTAGAGCCCATGTGCCACAACTACTGAAGCCTGTGTGCCTAGAGTCTGTGCTCCACAACAAGAGAAACCACGGCAATGAGAATTGTGCATCACAACGAAGAACAGCCCCAACTCACCGCAAATAGAGAAAGCCTGTGAAGAGCAACAAAGACACACACAGCCAAAAATAAAAATAAATAAATAAATTTAAGAAAAAAACAAAAAAACAAGAAGATATATAGATTGCCAACAAACACATGAAAGGATTCTCAGCATCAATAATCATTAGAGAAATGCAAATCAAAACTACAGTGAGGTATCACCTCACACCAGACTGAATGGCCATCATCAAAAAATCTACAAACGGTTAATGTTGGAGAGGATGTGGAGAAAAGAGAACCCGCTTGTACTGTTGGTGAAATGTAAATTGATACAGCCAGTTTGGAGAACAGTATAGAGGTTCCTTTAAAAAACTAAAAATAGAAATACCATACAACCCAGAAATCCCAGTACTGGGCATATACCTTGAGAAAACCATAATGCAAAAAGTATCACTCACCACAATGTTCATTGCACCTCTATTTACAATAGCCAAGACATGGAGGCAACCTAAGTGTCCACTGACAGATGAATAGATTAAGAAGATGTGGGACATATATAGAATGGAATATTACACAGCCATAAAAAATGAAATTGAGTTTTTTTTTTTTAGTCAGGTGGATGTACCTAGCGTCTGTCATACAGAGTGAAATTAAGTCAGAGAGAGAAAAACAAATACCATATGCTAACACATATATATGGAATCTTAAAAAAAAAAAAAAGTTCTGAAGAACCTGTGGGCATGACAGGAATAAAGACCCAGGCATAGAGAATGGACTTGAGGATGTGGGGAGGGGGAAAGGTAAGCTGGGATGAAGTGAGAGAGTTGCCTGGAAATATATAGACTACCAAATGTAAAATAGATTGCTAGCGGGGAGCAGCTACATAGCACAGGGAGATCATCTCAGTGCTTTGTGACCATCTAGAAGGGTAGGATAGGGAGGGTGGGAAGGAGATGCAAGAAGGAGGAGATATAGAGATATATGTATACATATAGCTGATTCACTTCTTTATACAGCAGAAACTAACACATCATTGTAAATCAATTATACTCCAATAAAGATTTAAAAGAAAAAAAAAGTATTACACAAATAACTCTTAAATAAGAAAACAAAAAGCCCAATTTAATAATTGGGCAAAAGATCTGGACAGACACCTCTCCATAGAAGATATACAGATGGCACATAAGCATATTAAAAGATATTCAACATCATATATTATTAAGGAATTTCAAACTACAAAAATGAAATAGCACTATACACTATTAAAATGTCCAATAATTGGAACTACTCTGGTGGAGTAGAAGGACATGCTCTCACTCGCTCTTGTGAGAACACCAGAATAACAACTAGCTGCTGGACAATCATCTACAGGAAGACACTGGAACTCACCAAAAACAATACCCCACATCCATAGACAAAGGAAAAGCCACAATGAGATGGTAGCAGGGGCGTAACCACAGTAAAATCAAATCCCATAACTGCTGTGTGGGTGACTCACAGACTGGAGAACACATACCACAGAAGTCTACCTACTGGAGTGAAGGTTCTGAGCCCCACGTCAGCCTTCCCAACCTGGCAGTCCGGCAATGGGAGGAGGAATTACTAGAGTCAGACTTTGAAGGATAGTGGGGTTTGATTGCAGGACATCAACAGGACTAGGGGAAACAAAGACTCCACATTTGGAGAGCACACACAAAGTAGTGTGTGCATTGGGACCCAGGGGAAGGAACAGTGACCCCAGGGGAGACTGAAACAGACTTACCTGCTAGGGTTGGAAGGTCTCCTGCAGAGGCAGAGGTGACTGTGGCTCACCATGAGGACAAGGACACAGGCAGCAGAAGTTCTGGGAAGTACTGTTTGGCATGAGCCCTCCCAGAGTCTGTCATTAGCTCCACCAAAGAGGCCAGGTAGGCTTCAATGTTGGGTTGCCTCAGGCCAAACAACCAACAGGTAGAGTACCCAGCCCTACCCATTAGCAGTCAAACGGATCATAGTTTTACTGAGCTCTGCCCACCAGAGCAACAGTCAGCTCTACCCTCCACCAGTCCCTCCTATCAGGAAACTTGCACAAGCCTCTTAGGTAGCCACATCCACCAGAGGGTAGACAGAAGAAGAAAGAACTATAATCCTGCAGCCTATGAATTAAAAACCACATTCACAGAAAGATAGAAAAGGTAAAAAGGCAGAGGGCTATGTACCAGATGAAGGAACAAAATAAAATCCCAGAAAAAAAAAACTAAATGAAGTGGAGATAGGCAACCTTCCAGAAAAAGAATTCAGAATAATGATAGTGACGATGATTGAGGACCTCAGAAAAAGAATGGAGGCAAAGATTGAGAAGATGCAAGAAATGTTTAACAAAGACTTAGAAGATTAAAGAACAAACAAACAGAGATGAACAATACAATAACTGAGATGAAAACTACACTAGAAGGAATCAGTAGCAGAATAATTGAGGCAGGAGAACAGATAAGTGACCTGGAAGACAGAATGGTGGAATTCACTGCTGCAGAACAGAATAAAGAAAAAGAATGAAAAGAAATGAGGACAGCGTAAGACACCTCTGGGACAACATTAAATGCAACAAAATTCACATTATAGGGGTCCCATAAGGAGAAGAGACAGAGAAACGACCAGAGAAAATATTTGAAGAGATTATAATTGAAAACTTCCCTAACATGGGAAAGGAAATAGCCACCCATGTCCAGAAAGCACAGAGAGTCCCATTCAGGATAAATCCAAGGAAAAAACACTCTGAGACACGTAGTAATCACACTGACAAAAATTAAAGACAAAGAAAATTTATTGAAAGCAGCAAGGGAAAAACGACAGATAACATACAAGGGAACTTCCATAAGGTTGACAGCTGATTTCTGAGCAGAAACTCTACAAGCCAGAAGGGAGTGGCATGATATACTTAAAGTGATGAAAGGGAAGAACCTACAACCAATATTACTCTACCCAACAAGGATCTCATTCAGATTCCATGGAGAAATCAAAAGCTTTACAGACAAGCAAAAGCTAAGAGAATTCAGCACCACCAAACCAGCCCTACAACAAATGCTAAAGGAACTTCTCTAAGTGGGAAACTCAAGAGAAGAAAAAGACCTACAAAACAAACCCAAAACAATTAAGAAAATGGTCATAGGAACCTACATACTGATAATTACCTTAAACATGAATGGATTAAATGCTCCAACCAAAAGAAACAGGCTTGCTGAATGGGCTCAAAAACAAGACCCATCTATATGCTGTCTACAAGAGACCCACTTCAGACCTAGGGACACATACAGACTGAAAGTGAAGGGATGGAAAAAGATATTCCATGCAAATGGATATCAAAAGAAAGCTGGACTAGCAATACTTATATCAGATAAAATAGACTTTAAAATAAAGAATGTTACAAGAGACAAGGAAAGACACTACATACTGATCAAGGGATCAATCCAAGAAGAAGATATAAAAATTATAAATATATATGCGCCCAACATAGGAGCACCTCAATACATAAGGCAACTGCTAACAGCTATAAAAGAGGAAATCAACAATAACACAATAATAGTGGGGGACTTTAACACCTCACTTACACCAATGGACAGATCATCCAAAATGAAAATAAATAAGGAAACAGAAGATTTAAATGACACAGTAGACCAGATAGATTTAATTGATATTTATAGGACATTCTATCCAAAACCAGCAGATTACACTTTCTTCTCAAGTGTGATCAGAACATTCTCTAAGATAGATCACATCTTGGGTCATAAATCAAGCCTCAGTAAAATTAACAATATTGAAATCATATTAAGCATTTTTTTCTGGCCACAGCACTATGAGATTAGAAATGAATTACAGGGAAAACAACACAAACACATGGAGTCTAAATAATACGTTACTAAATAACCAAGAGATCACTGAAGAAATAAAAGAGGAAATTAAGAAATGTCTAGAGACAAATGATACTGAAAACACGATGATCCAAATCCTATGGGATGCAGCAAGAGTAGTTCTAAGAGGGAAGTTTATAGCTGTACAAGCCTACATCAAGAAATAAGAAAAACCACAAATAAACAATCTAACCTTACACCTAAAGGAACTAGAGAAAGAAGAAGAAACAAAACCCAAAATTAGCAGAAGAAAAGAAATCATAAAGATCAGAGCAGAAATAAATAAAATAGAAACAAAGAAAACTATAGCAAAGATCAATAAAACTAAAAGCTCATTCTTTGAGAATTAAAGGAAATTCATAAACCATTAGCCAGACTCAACAAGAAAAAATAGGGAGAGGACTCAAATCAATAAAATTAGAAATGAAATAGGAGAAGTTACAAGAGACACCTCAGAAATACAAAGCATCCTAAGACACTACTACAAGCAACTGTATACCAATAAAATGGACAACATGGAAGAAATGGACAAATTCTTAGAAAGGTATAACCTTCTAAGACTGAACCAGGAAGAAATAGAAAATATGAACAGATCGATCACAAGTAATGAAATTGAAACTGTGATTAAGAATCTTCCAACAAACAAAAGTCCAGGACCAGATGTCTTCGCAGGTGAATTCTATCAAACATTTAGAGAAGAGCTAACACCCATCCTTCTCAAACTCTTCAAAAAATTGCAGAGGAAGGAACACTCCCAAACTCATTCCAGGAGGCCACCATCAACCTGGTACTAAAAGCAGACAAAGATACTACAAAATAAAAGAAAATTGCAGACCAATATCACTGATGAATATAGATGTAAATATCCTCAACAAACAGAATTCAATGACACATTAAAAGGATCATACACCATGATCAAGTGGGATTTTTCCCAGGGATTCAAGGGTTCTTCAATATATGCAAATCAATCAATGTGATACACCATATTAAGTAATTGAAGAATAAAAACCATATGATCATCTCAATAGATGCAGAAAAAGCTTTTGAGAAAATTCAAACCCATTTATGATAAAAACTCTCCAGAGAGTGGGCATAGAGGGAACCTACCTCAACTCAATAAAGGCCATATATGACAAACCCACAACAAACATCATTCTCAATGGTGAAAGCCTTTCCTCTAAGATCAGGAACAAGACAAGGATGTCCACTCTCACCAGTATTATTCAACATAGTTTTCGAAGTCCTAGCCTCAGCAACCAGAGAAGAAAAAGAAATAAAAGGAAAACAAATTTGTAAAGAAGAAGTAAAACTGTCACTGTTTGCAGATGACATCATACTATACATAGAGAATCCTAAAGATACCACCAGAAAACTACTAGAGCTAATCAATGAATTTGGTAAAGTTGCAGGATAAAAAATTAATGCACAAAATTTCATGCATTCCTATACACTAATGATGAAAGATCTGAAAGAGAAATTAAGGAAACACTCCCATTTACAACTGCAACAAAAAGAATAAAATACCTAGGAATAAACCTACTTAGCGAGAAAAAATACCTGTATGCAAAAAACTATAAGGCACTGTTGAAAGAAATGAAAAATGATACTAACAGATGGAGAGATATACCATGTTCTTGGACTGGAAGAATCAATATTGTGAAAATGACTATAATACCCAAAGGAATCTACAGGTTCAATGCAATTCCTATCAAATTACCAGTGGCATTTTTTGCAGACCTAGAACAAAAAATCTTAAAATATGTTTGGAGACACAAAAGACCCCGAATACCAAGAGCAGTCTTGAGAGAAAAAAACAGAGCTGGAGGAATCAGCCTCCCTGACTTCAGACTATACTACAAAGCTACAGTAATCAAGACAATATGGTACTGGCACAAAAACAGAAATAGAGATAAATGGAACAGGATAGAAAGCCCAGAGATAAATCCACACACCTATGGTCAACTAATCTAGGGCAAATGAATGCAAGGGTATACAATGGAGAAAAGACAGTCTCTTCAATAAGTGGTGCTGGGAAAACTGGACAGCTGCATGTAAAAGAATGAAATTAGAACACTCCCTAACACCATACACAATAATAAACTAAAAATGGATTATAGACCTAAATGTAAGACTGAACACTATAAAACTCTTAGAGGAAAACATAGAAAGAACACTATTTGACATAAATCACAGCAAGATCTTTTTTGATCCACCTCCAAAATAATGGAAATAAAAACAAAAATAAACAAATGGGACCTAATGAAACTTCAAAGCTTTTGCACTGCAAAGGAAACCATAAAACCATAAACAAGACAAAAGGACAACCCTCAGAATGGGAGAAAATATTTGCAAATGAATCAACGGACAAAGGATTAATCTCAAAGATATACAAACAGCTCATTGAGCTCAATATTCAAAAAACAAACAAAAACCCAATCCAAAAATGGGCAGAAGACGTAAATAGACATTTCTTCAAAGAAGACATACAGATGGCTAAGAAGCACATGAAAAGCTGCTCAACATCACTAATTATGAGAGAAATGCAAATCAAAACCACAGTGAGGTATCACCTCACACCAGTTAGAATGGGCATCATCAGAAAATGAACAAACAACAAATGCTGCAGAGGGTGTGGAGAAAAGGGAACCCTCTTGCACTGTTGGTGGGAATGTAAGTTGATACAGCCACTATGGAGAACAGTATTGAGGTTCCTTAAAAAACTAAAAATAGAATTACTATACCTGGCATACACCCAAAGAAAACCATAATTCCAAAAGACACAAGCACCCCAATGTTCATTGCAGCACAGTTTAAAATAGCCAGGTCATGGAAGCAACCTAAATGCCTAAATGCCCATCGACAGATGAATGGATAAAGAAGATGTAGTACATATATACAATGGAATATTACTCATCCATAGAAAGGAAGGATATTGGGTCATTTGTTGAGATGTGGATGCATCTAGAGGGTGTCATACAGAGTGAAGTAAGGCAGAAAGAGTAAAACAAATATTGTATATTAACACATATATTTGGAACTAGAAAAATGGTACAGATGAACCAGTTTGCAAGGCAGAAATTGAGACACAGATGTAGAGGACAAACATATGGACACCAAGGGGGGAAAGCAGGGGGTGGTGGGGTAGGGGGGTGGTGTGATGAATTGGGTGATTGGGATTGACATGTATACACGGATGTGTATAAAATTGATCACTGATAAGAATCTGCTGTATAAAAAAATAAATAAATTTTTAAAATTAAAATAATAAAAATAAATAAATAAATAGATAAATAAGTAAAATGTACAAAATCCAAAACACTGTCAATATCAAGT
Source organism: Platanista minor (assembly GCA_004363435.1). Classification (NCBI taxonomy): domain Eukaryota; kingdom Metazoa; phylum Chordata; class Mammalia; order Artiodactyla; family Platanistidae; genus Platanista; species Platanista minor. The sequence continues at coordinate 9,882 of RJWK010033699.1, read as the reverse complement.
TCTTGCAAAGGAAGATGTGGAGCAATAAGGACTCACATTCATTGTTGGTGGGAATGCAAAATAGTACAATCACACTGAAAGACAGTTTGGCAGTTTTTTATAAAACTAATCATACTCTTACCATATGGTCTAGCAATCACACCCCTTGGTATTTATCCAAAGGAGTTGAAAACTTACATCCACACAACAGCCTAGACACACATGCTTTTAGCAGCTTAATTCATAATTGCCAAAACATGGAAGCAACCAAGATGTCCTTCAGTAGGTGAATGGATAAACTGTAGTAGATACAGACAATTGAATATTATTCAGTGCTTAAAAAGAAGTGAACTATTAAGAAATGAAAAGATATGGAGCAACATTAAATGCATATTTCTAAGTGAATGAAGCCAATCTTAAAAGGCTGCATACTGCATGATTTCAACAGTATGACATTCTGGAAAAGGCAAAAGTATGGAGACAGTAAAAACTCAGTGGTGTCCAGGGTTTAGGGAAGAGGGAGGAATGAAGACACAGAGCATGGAGAATTTATGGGGCTGTGAAACTATTCTATATAATATTATTATGGTGGGTACAAGTTATTATATATTTGTCAAACCCATATAACACACAATACCAAAGGTGAACCCCAATGAAAACTATAGACTTTGGTTGATGATGATGTGTCAATGTAGGTTTATCAACTGTAACAAGTGTACCACTGTGGTGGGGGATGTTGAATGTGAGGGAGGCTGTGCACTGTGTAGGGCAGGGAGTATATGGGAACTATCCACTTTCCACTCATTTTTTCTGTGAACCTAAAACTACTTTAAAAAGCAAAGTCGGCTTACAAAAAAAAAAAAAAGTAGGATAACCCATCCTGTTAGCAAACCAATGAGATAACACACTCTCTTCAAATATTACTGGCCAACATGCAAATCAATACAACCTTTCTGGAGGGGATTTTAGCAAGACCCAACAGAACTAACTATGAACTTATATTTTGAACACACAATTCCACTCCTAGGAATTTACAGCCTGAAATACATATATGCACAGTTATTCATTGCAGCATTGTTTACTGTTACAAAATATTAGAAGTGATCTAGATACTTCTACAAAAAATTATTGAAAAGATTATGGTACATCTACACAATGGAGTAATAGGTAGTTATAACAAAAATAGTGGAAGACTTTTTTAACTAATGTGACTTTCAGAACATACTGTTATGTGGAAAGTGCAAATGATTTACCTATAGTAAGCTACCCTTCATGTAATAAAGAAAAGGATATAAGAAAATGTACACACACAATTTTGCAAAAGATATACAGGAAAGATAAACCAAAAAATAAAGAGGTTGGTTACATGCATAGGTTAGATAGGAAAGGGCTAGAAAGTAGCATGGAACAGGAAAAGGTAGCAGGGTTAAGAAGGAAAGGATACCTCTTGGTATAGCTCTAACTCTTAGAATCACAGGAATATGTCACAAATCCGCACCATAAATAATAAATAATTAAAATCAACCAGAATGCAAGGGAATCCAAAGTGAAATAGAAACAATACCAAATGAACTTAATTTCATTTAAAATAAATTGAAGAAAAAAATAACACTGAAGGGGTTGGGAAAGCAAAGAACCAGCCTAAACAATCTTTGAAAACCTAGAATTTGGATGAAATACTTAGTAAAGTGAAAGATGATAACTGTACACGAATGCTGTAGTTAGTTAGTAAATGTGCTTCTTATAAGAAATAGGTTAGCAGTTCTGGAAAATTGATATATCATTAATATTTCAGAAAGAAATTTGATTGTTGAGGGAAAAAAACAAAGTTGACAACCAGATGCATGCAAACAGCTTATCTCTGCCAATGAAATTCCAGCCCTATTGTTCAAAATGTCATTTCTCTGTTGATAGATGTTCTTTCCACATAAGTCAAATAGTAATTGTAAATAACACAGAAACACAAAAGAAAGTCTACAGTATACCTTTATTTACATAGAACTGATTTTTATTTTCTAAAAGTAAAGTTCTAAGATGATTTTAAATATCAATTTCTAAAATTAAATAGAAAAATAAAAGGCTATTCTTTCACTGAATTCTTCAAGTTGGAGATCTTGGTTATGCTTAGAAGGCAGGAACAAAGAATTTGGGGAATAAGATAATTTTTTCTAGCAGCTTCAAAACAAGTTTTTCTTTAGAAATGGTTGAGACTATTATCATTCTAAGATAAACATCCGATATAAAAGTGTCATTTTAAAAAAAACAGCACTTATTAATGTGTAAAGAAAAATCTATTTTATAAAAACTAAAATGAGTAGAGAATTTTCTGAAAAAGTTACTTTGCTTTCAGGTTCCATTTATCAATATGTGTATTCAACAAAGACCCTTTAAGCTTTTGCTTCGGACTGGCCCCACTCTCCTTCTGGTTCTGAACACACATCAATGAATGAGACCAAAAGAGCTTGAACTGTAAGAAATTCTTACAGATCCAGCCCCAGGAATTTAGAAAACAGACACATCTTTCTTCCATATTGAAGGAGGGGTTATGGTGAATGGGAAGAGTCTTCACCTTCCTTTATTCAGCATGTAGAGAGAAAGGGTACTAACACTTGCTAAAAACCCAAGCACTTCACAGATAGCACTTTGTCATAATCATGACCTTTCTCTATGGCACGTAATTTCTCTGTTTTACAGGCCTGGACACTATGGTTCAGAAGCTCAAGTAACTAATAAAGATTAGATGAAAGTAGAGATAGAGACATTTAAAGAATAATGAGAAATTTCTGGCTTGAGCAGTAGGTCCTTCACTCACATGATCATGTTCAAGAAAAAAAGTTAATGAATGAATGAATCAATCAATCGATCAATCACTCAGTGAAAGGACATAGATATCCCATTCTACAGCTATTCGTTGCCCATGTATGGGTGAGTTTCATGTTCTACTTTAGAGAATAAATGGTTGTCCCTTAAGTTCTTGGAAGAGAACTTCTATGGAGGTATTAAGAAGTTAGAAAAAAAAAAAAACAAAGATAATATTTTTGTACAAGTCTGATGAAGTGTCAGGGAGGCAGACAACATGGGCACTGCCTCTATCTTATTTCCAATTACTACCTCCTGGTTGAAGAGTTAACATCTTGGACTTCAAAGCCTCATCTGTAAAACAAAAATAATGAAACAGGTCTTGTAATACAGTTGTGTGAGAGAGAGAAAAAGAGAGAGAAAGAGAAAGCAAATTGTCTGGGGGACAGTTAGCATTTGGTTACCAGTACCTCCCTTCATGGGTCCTGAGCAGAGGTCAAAGCAGAACCAGCAGAGACACTGACTTCGCTGCAGGCTGCTTGACCTGGAACACGTCCCTAGGGGAGAGGGCTATGGAGGAAAGAAGCTGAGAGAAAAGGATCTGGGTGAGCAGAGTCTACATGGCAACATTTTTGGACAAAGCCACAGTTGTCATGATTGAATTTTTGAGTCATCCTCTGCAGGTCTTCAAAGTCAAGCTGACTCTAATCCAATGAGCTTTCACCCAGAAAGAGCAGATGGTCTTGATGATTTTTAGGACAGCTTCTAACCCTCAGGCTCTGTGATAGAATCATCTTTAAAAGAGCCTGTCTTTAATTTTTTTTTTCCAGTGCTTTCTTTCGTAAAGTTGGAGCGTGCAACTGATTGCTTACCTTCCATTGCCTCTCAGTGGGGTTTATTATAGAATAACCACATGACAGCCAGAAATACCTTCAGATCAGGAAGGATACTGACCATCTGTTCTTTGGATAACGTGCTTCGAGTGATTTCTCCAGGATTCTGGTACTTAACAAAATGTTGCCACAGCATCATCCAATCTGTGTATTTATAGGAAGGAGAATGTGTGTATGTTACATATTTGGACTTGTTTCTTTCAGCGGAAGAAATATAGCCTCTGCCATATGTTTGCCATATACATAATTACCTTCCCACTCCATATATCCAATTTTAAATATTTCACTATTCATATAGTAGCAGGTTAGAATCTTCCCCTTGAGCCCAGATACTCTTAAACTCATCATCTTGGAAAAGAAACCCTTTGTTCAGTGATCATTAATCAGATAATTACTAACTTTCAAGCTGATTCTCTAAATAAACATTCCCTATCTTGGAGCTAGGAGAGAAGGTCATAGTTCCCATGATGTTTCTAAGGCATGTGCTTTCACAATCTCCCTGGTTTCCCCCAAGCCCTACTGCTCTTTTTGTGTAAATAAAAGAGTTGTTAATAGTAATGAAAGTCATAACTTTGCTGACTGAGCTTGTCCTTTATGCCTTGCTGTGCTACACATGTTATGTGCATTATCTGATTTTACTTATCACAACAGTTTTGGGGGTGGGACTCAGTATTCCCATCCTACAGATGAGAAAACTGAGGCTTAGAGAGTGTAAATAGATCATAAAGAACAGGGCTGTTATTCAAGCCATCTGTCTTTCTAAGGGGATTTAATTTTGTGAATACTTTCAACATTCATTGATTCAACCAATATTTACTGAAAGCACCAAACATTGCTTTAGTCTCTGGGAATACAGTGTTCCATAATGAAGGCAGAGTTCCCTCTCTCATGGGACTAGTAATTCTGGTAGAAAAGGACGGACAATAAATGAAGAAGAAAACAGCAGGTAGTCATAAAATTTTTTGCCCAGTAAAATAGGAACAACAACATAGAAAGCATTTTTCGTTCATAGGACTAACAGCTAAAAAGCATATAGCATATAATATTTTGACCTTGAAGTGAGTAATCATGGAAGTTCCAAGATTATATCCACTAGGTTAGCCTGAGTATTCATCTATAAAAATACTTTTTTCAAAAACATGTAAACAAAAGTTATTGAACCAATGGGATTACATCAGCACCAGCAGAAGACAGTGATACAAGACTGCACATGTAAGACTAGGTATTGATTTTCCCATGTACTTTTTAGGTAAAGGAAATCTCTCTAAGTTGATTCCTGCAGACAACACTAGCTGTGATAGTAGGATTTTCAGAAATCTTGAGATGGGCAGTTAGCTTGAGTCCTAGCCCTAGATAATGTCCTAGCCCTAGATAAGTACTCCTAGTCAAAAACCCCATTAAGGCTGCAGGACTGAAGTAGCTTTTCTGGTCATCTGTCTGCTTGGATTTAGTACATTGGTTTAGTACAATGTTTGATAGAACATTACTGACCAGAAAACATGATGTCATATCTCTAGAAAGAAGAACCATATTAGTTCAATTTCCAATGTGTACCTTAGTTTTGTTTTTATTTTTATTTTAAAATAAGAATCTCTGAAAAAAATCATAAAGGTTGTGATGGAAGCAATACAGGACAATTCCCAGAGACAGTCCTGTGGCCACTTCAATTTTTGTTTTGATGGAGTGAGCTGAGACCAGAATGAGAAGAAGTCAGGTAAGTGAAGCTCCTGGTGAAGAACATTCCAGACAGAGGGATCAGCTCATGGTTGGAGTAGGAACAAACTCATCCTCTTACAGGTTCAGATGGAAGCATGGTGGAACCAGAGCCTCTGTATGGGAGGGGATTCAGTATGGAAAAGCATCCCAGCAGCAAGTAGTCATGCAGATACTTGTAGATCAGTGTAGGGTGACTGAATTTTATTAAGGTGTTTAAGTGGCCACGTGAGGCAAGAGGTGTTTACACTGAGGATTTTTATAACCTGATTTACATTTTCAGAATTTGGAATGGATTGTAAGGTGGGGTGGAGTTGGTGAGAACAGAAGCAGGAAGAACAATTAAGATGCTATCACAATGTTACTGAGTCCAAGCTAGTACTGCTTGCCACATGGCAGGCCAATAAATTAAGAGATGAGTCGTTGGGGCAAGAAATAGCAATTTTATTCAGAAAGTCAGCAGACGAGAAGTTGGTGGACTAGTGTCCCAAAGAACCATCTTACCTGAGTTAGAATTCCGGCTCCCTTTATACTAAAGGGTGTGTGGCTGGTTGATGCAAACTTCTGATGCTGGAATCCTTTGTTCTTGCAGCTGTCCATGTAGGTCTGGTCACAATGTTCCTATAAACCTCCAACAAGACAGATGTTATCCTCTGTTTGTGTTTATATGAATGGAAAAGTGTTATACCTTTAAAGGTCAGAGCCTTGAGAATGGGCTATTCTGTATATTTCAGGCTGTAGGCAATTCCTTTACAAAAGGTGCAGAGCCAGCACGACTAAGCACAGGCAATAGAGCACAAGGGTTAGAGCTAAAGGAATAGATCCAACATGGAGTCAAGTTTTGTTCTTCTTTGTTACAATAGCAACACCAGGTCAATGGGAGGAGTGTTACTTCTCCCTGAGTGGGGAGTGCTCAGGCAGGGGACAGAACATGTTTCTCTTTTGAGTTCTATCTAGAAAGATAAACAAAATCTCATCAGGCAGGGAAAGCAGGAAGGATATTTCAGCTAGAGGGAACAAAGATTGCAAATATAAAGTGGTTTCTAAGTACAGAGTATGTTTGGGAAACAGTGAATGGTTATCTCCAGGTCATGGTGGGACCTAAAATGTTGGAAACAGAACACGAGGGCCTTGAGCAAGTGCATCCTTATCTCATGTGGTGCTCTTCACTGTGTGAATGAGCAAAATCAGAATCTGCATTTCAGCAAGACTCCCATGTGAGTTGCATGAACATTTGATTCTGAGAAACACTGGTTTAGATAAACATGTTATTTCTCACAGTACGTCATGTCTAAGAAAGCCAGAGAGGACCTGGAACTGGGCAGAAACCCACAGTGTGGCAATAACTGGGGCCTGAGGTGGGCAGTGCTGTGTCAGGGGCACAGGTAAGCACTGTATCTTCTGATTCCTCCTTCCAGCTGTGCTTCTGACACAGAGTTGTAACCTGAGGAGTGTTCTCAGGGTCTTTCTTTGCCTGTGTCTACCTGTGAAGGTATTTCTTTAAGTGGATGCAAAGACAAGCTTGGAAGGTTCAATTAATAAATAAATGCATTTTCTTGAAGAAACACACAAACATTTCCCTTGACTGTCATCAGAAGAACTTAAAGTACACTGGAAAAAAGGAGAGTTGTTTTTTTTTTTTTAAGTGAGAAACTGTCTAAATCACTTTATGGGTGCAAGAAATGTCCCATGAAGTTATCTATCTATATGGAGTTTCAGTCGTTCTTTTGTGTGTTTGAGGAGTCTGCTCTTTTATTAAGTTATGTTATTGCTATACAAATGGAAGTCCCTTTTTCTTATACTATGTTGTTCATAATAGTTCTCTTTTAACATACTATATTATTTTTTTAATTATAGTACTGTTTGGGTCTGAATATTTGGAGTGTGATCTCAGTCCAAGGAGGACTCCAGTTTGAGGTGCTTGGTCAGCAGGAGGAAAGTTGAAAAAAACCCTAAAATGTTAAATTACTGCTCAATATATGTGAAATGTGTCTTTGAAGCTCATGCAACATTTTTTATTTCAGTGCTGGATTATATGTCAGTCTGTCTTAAATCTCTGCAAGAAAAAAATCAATTAGCATCGTAGAGCTGGTAATTCTACACTATATTCTGCAACAAGGGGAATGACAGAGAAAGAGCAATTTAGGCTGATAGCTACATCAACTGCAGTACAGTTGATTAAAAATTTAACAGTTTTTCTGATGAATGTCCTAGCTCAGATTTGGAAAACACTGACGGATTTAATTTTCCACTGACTAAATAATCATTTTATAATCCATGTATAATTCATGTAACGGCAATGTTATTGGCTTGTAAAAATGACTGCTGATAAACAGTTAACACTCTCTAGTAAGCAGAGACTTACAATGGATTTATTATTGGAATGAGTTGGCACCCATTAACAAGAATGGGGTTTTGCCTTCTGAATCTTTAAAATGAAATGAGTTTAACCTATTAGCATAAGTAACACCCCACCCCACCCCTTGGCCACAACCCCAAAACAAGTGTTTGGGAAAAAATGGAATCTGTTTGGTTCTAATGCTATTTATTAGCCAAATAACATCGAAAAAGATCTTCAGCTTTCCTAAGTTCACTTTTCTTACCAGAAAAATGGTAACAGTGATGCTTACAAAACAGGGTTTGGGGGAAGAAAGTGAAGTGATGCTTTTTTTTCTTTTCTTTTTTAAAAACTCTTTAGTTGTATTTTAACAGAAATAGGAAAAAAACACAACTTAAACTTCATATGGAACCACAAAAAAACTCAGATAGCTAAAGGAATTTTGAACAAGAACAAAGTGGAAAGAATCATGATTTCAAAATGTATAACAAAGCTACAGTAATCCAAACAGTATGATACTGGCATAAAATGGATGCATACACCAATGGAACAGAACAGAGACCCCAGAAATAAACACACACATAAATGGTCAACTGATCTTTAACAAGGGTGTCAAGAATATACAATGCAGGGGCTTCCCTGGTGGTGCAGTGGTTGAGAGTCTGCTTGCCGATGCAGGGGACATGGGCTCGTGCCCCAGTCTGGGAAGATCCCACATGCCGTGGAGCTGCTGGGCCCGTGAGCCATGGCTGCTGAGCCTGTGCTCCACAATGGGAGAGGCCATTACAGTGAGAGGCCTGCATATCGCAAAAAAAAATAGAATATACAGTGCATAAAACACAATACACAATTTACTTTGTAAAATATATCAATCAGCACATCTGTAAGACTTTAAGGGAGCTACATTTTTATCTTAAAGTGTAAGATTTCTCTTTCCTATCTGGTGAAAAATATGGGTTCTAGTTTATCTGGATCCACAAAACTGATGCAAATAGACAATTCAAGTTTATGCCGAAAAATCAGTTACCTTAGAGGGTCCCCTATTCTTCTTCCACACACTGGGGTATAAAGATAAAGGCACTTAATCAACTCATAGCATGTTAGATAATACAAATGAATTGCTCAGTTGGAGTTTTCATCTATCACATCATCATTTGGTATCATATGATTTGTTACTTTGCCTTTTTTCTTTTCTTGCTTGCTCACTTCACTTTTTCCTCCTTCTTTACCCCCTTTCCTCCTTCATTCCTCCCTCCCTGCCCCCCTCCCTCCTTCCCATCCTTCCCTTCCTTCTTCCCTCCCTCTTTCCCTTCTTTCTTTCTCTTTTGTTCTGGGTACCAAGCCAGGGCTTGGGATACAAAGGTGAATAACACATTAGCTTCGGGGGGTTTGGAGAAGATGGTGGAAGAGTAAGATGCAGAGATCACCTTCCTCCCCACAGATACATCAGAAATATATCTACACGTGGAACAACTCCTACAGAACACCCACTGATCACTGGCAGAAGACCTCAGACACCCCAAAAAGCAAGAAACTCCCCAGGTACCTGGGTAGGGCAAAAGAAAAAATAGAGACAAAAGAATAGGGACAGGACCTGCACCAGTGGGAGGGAGCTGTGAAGGAGGAAAGTTTTCCACAAACTGGAAGCTCCTTCACGGGCAGAGACTGTGGGTGGCGGAGGGGGGATCTTTGGAGCCATGGAGGAGAGTGCAGCAACAGGGGTGCGGAGGGCAGAGTGGAGAGATTCCCACACAGATGTGGGAATAGATACGTGCCGACCAGCACTCACCAGCCCAAGAGGCTTGTCTGCTCACCCGCTGGGATGGGTGGGGGCTGGGACCTGAGGCTCAGACATCTGTCTGATGCCTGGAGAGGACTGGGGTTGGCAGTGTGAACACAGCCTGAAGAGGTTAGTGCACCACGGCTAGCAGGGAGCGAGTCCTGGAAAAATTCTAGAGCAGCTGAAGAGACAAGAGACTTTTTCTGCCCTCTTTGTTTCCTGGTGCGCGAGGAGAGGGGATTAAGAGCACTGTTTAAAGGAGCTCCAGAGACGGGTGCAAGCCGCGGTTATCAGAGCAGACCCCAGAGAGGGGCATGAGACGCTAAGGCTGCTGCTGCAGCCATCAAGAAGCCTGTGTGCAAGCACAGGTCACTATCCAC
>RJWK010033698.1:0-23030 GCA_004363435.1 Platanista minor | reverse complement strand
CACTTATCCGTTCTTCTGCCTCAGTTATTCTGCTATTGATCCCATTTAGAGTATTTTAAATTTTATTTATTGTGTTGTTCATTGTTGCTTGTTTCATCTTTAGTTCTTCTAGGTCCTTGTTAATTCTGTTTCAAAGTTTTTGGATCATCTTTACTCTCATTATTCTGAATTCTTTTTCAGATAGACTGCCTATTTCCTCTTCATTTGTTAGGTCTGGTGGGTTTTTATCTTGCTCCTTCATCTGCTCTGTTTTTCTGTCTTCTCGTTTTGCTTATCTTACTGTGTTTGCGGTCTCCTTTTTTCAGGCTTCAGGTTCATAGTTCCCATTGTTTTTGGTGTCTGTTCCCAGTAGCTAACGTTGGTTCAGTGGGTTGTGTAGGCTTCCTGTTGGAGGGGACTACTGCCTGTGTTCTGGTGGGTGAGGCTGGATCTTGTCTTTCTGGTGGGCAGGTCTATGTGTGGTGGTGTGTTTTGGGGTGTCTGTGGACTTATTATGATTTTAGGCAGCCTATCTGCTAATGGGTGGGGTTGTGTTCCTGTCTTGCTAGTTGTTTGGCATAGGGTGTCCAGCACTGTAGCTTGCTGGTTGTTAAGTGAAGCTGGGTGCTGATGTTGAGATGGAGATCTCTGGGAGATTTTCGCCGTTTGATATTATGTGAAGTTCTCTTGTTGACCAGTGTCCTGAAGTTGGCTCTCCCACCTCAGAGGCACTGCACTGACACCTGGTGGCAGCACCAAAAGCCTTTCATCCACACAGCTCAGAATAAAAGGGAGAAAAAGTAGAAAGCAAGATAGAAAGAACGAAAGAAAGAAAAAAAGAAAGAAAGAAAGAAAGGAGGGAAGGGGTGAAGGATGGAAGGATGGGTGGGAGGGAGGGAGGAAGAAAGAAAGAAAGGAAGGAGGGAAGGAAGGAGGGAAGGAGGGAAGGAGGGAAGGAAGGAGGGAGGAAGGAGGGAAGGAATAAAGGAAGAAAGAAAGAAAGAGGATAAAATAGATTAATGTTAGATAAAATGAAATAAGGTTATTAAAATAAAAAATAATTATTAAGATAGAAACTTTTTTTAAAGTTAAAAAAAAAAAAAAAGGACATATAGAACCCTAGGACAAATGGTGAAAGGAAAGCTATACAGACAATACCTCACACAGAAGAATACACATACACACTCATAAAAAGAGGAAAAGGGGAAAAAAATAGTAAATCTTGCTCTCAAAGTCCACCTCCTCAATTTGGGATGATTCGTTGTCTATTCATGAATTCCACAGATGCAGGGTAAATTAAGTTGATTTTGGAGATTTAATCCGCTGCTCCTGAGGCTGCTGGGAGAGATTTCCCTTTCTCTTCTGTGTTCGCACAGCTCCCGGGGGCTCAGCTTTGGATCTGGCCCAGCCTCTGCTTGTAGGTCGCAGGAGGGCGTCTTTTCTTCGCTCAGACAGGACAGGGTTAAAGGAGCCGCTGACTCGGGGGCTCTGACTCACTCAGGCCAGGGAGAGGGAGGGGCACGGAGTGCGGGGCGAGCCTGCAGCGGCACCGGCCAGCGGGACGTTGCACCAGCCTGAGGTGCACTGTTCGTTCTCCCGGAAAAGTTGTCCCTGGATCACGGGACCCTGGTGTTGACGGGCTTTACAGGCTCCAGGAGGGGAGGTGTGGAGAGTGACCTGTGCTCGCACACAGGCTTCTTGGTGGCAGCAGCAGCAGTCTTAGTGTCTCAGGCCCGTCTCTGGGGTCTGCGCTGTTAGCCGTGGCTCGCTCTCGTCTCTGGAGCTCCTTTAAGCAGTGCTCTTAATCCCCTCTCCTTGTGCACCAGGAAAAAAAAAAAAAAAAAAATTCATTTTCTCTTGGTGAGATAGAAGTCCCTGTGTACATGAGTTAAATGTCTAATAAACCCAGAGAGGAGGAAAATAAATTTTCAAAGAAGTAAACTCTAAAATTGTTTGTGTACTTTTAGATAATTATAAATATATAATTTCTCAAATCATTGTATTTACCTAATCCTGTTTTCTTAAAATACTTTTGGGGTTTGTGAAGAAAAACTTTGAGGTCTCCTTTACAAAATGCTTACATTTTCTATTTTATTATGTTTTAACCTTTCTCATTTTCTGATATACTGTTGCATTCATAATCAGTATTTTCTACAGCAATGTCATTTAAAGCAGAAATTCTCTCTAGGGAATTATCTTCACTGACTACGGAAGAGTCTCAACTATTATGTAAATTATTTTTCTATCAGTATTGAATAGCCCTAAAAAATCTGAATGTTTTAGAACTACTGAAATTTTGAGAATTATGTCTGACTTTAACAAGTAAGGGGAAAATGGTTTAAGGAAAAGCATAGTTGTTATTTAAATCAATATAGTGTACCATGAGTACAAGTTCAAAAAAATTAAAACTTGGCAAAAATAATGATAAAACATATCATGTGAGCAGATCAAAGAAAAGGTTACTTGCTATTAAATATTTTATTCTATTGGCAATAAATAGTCATGGAACCTTGTTGAGTAAAGGTGTTACCCTGTCAAAACTGTTATGCAGGAATTCAGTTGGAATGAAGTAGCAAGATAAGAACTGGGAGGGAATTTGGGAAACCAGCATGAAGCTTACATGTGATGTGATGAAGACAAAAAACTTAACCAGAAGAAATGAAGCATGCATGTGCTCTCAGTTTCCTCAGGTTCTTAAATCAACAAATTTATGTATTTCACTAACATTTGGGTAATATTATACCATTGTTTCTTCAATTATTTTTTAAACCCCATTCTATCTCTTCTCCTATTCTGAGGTACAAATTACACATATATGAGACCGTTGATTTGATATTGTCACATAGGTTTTGAGCCTAGGTTTCTTTATTTTTGATCTGTCTTGAAGCACACTGATTCATTCCTCTGCCATATTTATTATGTTGTTATTCCCATCCATTAAAAATTTTATTATAGAGCCAGAGCGGCGGCAGAGGTGGTAGCGGCAGGACCACCAGTAGCAGTGACCCAGAGGGAGCACGAGGCGACGCTGGCTGCGGGGACTCGGTGACAGCATGAGAGGTTTTTCCATTGAGCAGTCCATTGAACTTGCTGCACTGCGTGGCTTGTGGGATCTTATTTCCCCAACCAGGGATTGAACCCAGGCCCTGGCAGTGAAAGCACCAAGTTCTAACCACTGGACCGCCAGGGAATTCCCCCCATTCAACTTTGGATTGCAGTAGGAGATTAGGTACTAGATTTTACAAGTTTGCACCATGCGTGAGTATAGGCTAGTCGTTTTTGGCTCTGGAGGAGTTGGAAAATCTGCTCTGACTGTACAATTTGTTCAAGGCATTTTTATTGAAAAATATGATCCTACAATAGAAGATTCTTATAGAAAGCAAGTTGAAGTACATGCACAATAGTGTATGCTTAAAATCTTGGATACTGCAGGAACAGAACAGTTTGCAGCAATGAGGGATTTGTACATGAAAAACAGACAAGGCTTTGCATTAGTTTATTCCATCACAGCACATTCCACATTTAATGATTTACAAGATCTGAGAGAACAGATTCTTCAAGTAAAGACACTGACGATGCTCCAATGATTCTGGTTGGTAATAAGTGTGACTTGGAAAATGAAAGAGTTGTAGGAAAGGAACAAGGTCAAAATTTAGCAAGACAATGGAAAAACTGTGCATTCTTAGAATCCTCTGCAAAATCAAAAATAAATGTTAATGAGATCTTTTATGACCTAGTGCGGCAAATTAACAGAAAAACTCCAGTGCCTGGGAAGGCCCGCAAAAAGTCGTCATGTCAGCTGCTTTAATATACTAAATGCATTGTAGCTCTGAGCCAGTTCTGAAGAACTGTTGCCCAATTCAACAGTGCCAGCATTCCAACTTGTTAAACCTACCAACATCTTAAATGGATTTTCTGTGGTGGTACCCTTTAAGAGGTGGATAAAAGCTGCTACATCAGTTTGCACATTCTAATCACTTTCCAGTATCACAAGAGAGATTTTTACTTATATAATAGTCCTAGAGTATGCAGCTGGTAAAACCAGAGGCTACAATCCAGTTTTACTGCTAAGAGACATTTTTCATCCACCAATGTTGTACATGTATGAAAATGGTGTACTCTATACTTTAACATGCCCTATACTTTGTATTGGAGAGTACAATAATGTAAATCCTAAAAGCACCACTATTTTAGCATAATAAAAGAAAGTCCAAAGAGCTCCTATATAGACTACTCCAGATAACTTCTCTTCTTTGATACTTGTAGCTTATTGTAATTTTTTTAAAGAAATTCAAGGTCATTATCATTGTATTGTACAAATAAGCGCTTTGATTAACACAGCTATACAGTTTTTTTTAATTTTTAAAAACCTGTGGAGACAGTGATCTTGTCTTTAAAATATGATAGTCTTTTCAATATAAAGTCTTAGATTAAAGACGCTACCTTTAATATCTGTTGGGAAGGAAATGTCCAGACTTTTCAAATCTTTTATTATATGTTTCATTCTTTGTTTACATAGGGAACAATGTTTATAGTAGTGTGTACAGTGGGGGTCTACATCAAGAAGAGTATATTTTCAAACAATCTTTTAATGATTTAACAATTTTTGTAAATCATTTTCAGGCTTCTGCAGCTGTAGATTCTCACTGTGAATTCCCTGCTTGCTCATGCATAAGTGTATTTGCAATACCAAATATACGGGTTTAGTATTTTTGCCTGTAAGTGATTGTTTCACAGTGTAACGTTTTGGCAGAGATGTTAAATGGTGGATGAGTACTGTGGATGTGAATGTGGGAAGTAATTTTAATCATGTGTAATTGGTCACAAGGCCTAAGTTGCAGTAACTATTGCTGTTTTATTTAACAATGCCTTGTTGCTTTGTATGCATTAACGTCTGGGTGTAAAGATTGTGTGTCTATCCAACAGGGAGCCACAGTATTTAAATTGACCAACCTAATGTTACAACTACTTTTGAGGTGGCCAAAAGTAAACTAAAAGACTTAATTAAAGTGGTGCAATTTTATATAACTTAGCATCAATAGTTCAATAAATTTGGATTGCCATGCCAAAAAAAAAATATTATAGATACTATTTAGTTGCAGAATTTTAATTTTATTTTTAATAATTACTATTTATCTATTGCAGTTTCTTATTTTCTCATACATTGAAAGCACATTTTGCTTTATAACATTGATGATGGTTATTTTGCTTGCTTAAAAATACTTACAGCTAAATCCAACATCTGGGTCACCTCAGGTCACAGCTTCCTTATTCTTCATATTGAGTAACTTGGATTGAGTATTTTGGCTGCTTAAAAATACTTGCAACTAATTCCAAAATCTGGGTCACCTCAGGTCACATTTTCCTTATTCTTCATATTGAGTAACAGTATTCTTCATATTGAGTAATTTGGATTGTACATTGTGAATGCCACATAATGAAAATTCTAGATTTTTTTTTATATTCTACCAGAGTCTGTTTTTTTTTGTCATTTGTTTGGCATGAAATCAAGTTGTTTGAACTCAAATTATAAGCTCTTACTTGGATAGCTGCTCAAATCTCAGTTCATTTCTTTTACTCTCATCTGGGCTGCAGTTTGTCTATCTCATGCATACATAATTTATGGCAATCCTAAAATGTGGAAAGCCTATGTAACCTTAGGATAAGAGATAGAGTGACTCTCCCTTCTCTCTCACTTTCTAGCCATTGTGGGTATTCCAAGTTCTGAAGACTTCAGCTTTTCCATCAGGAATTTAAGAGTCCAATACAGTTCTGACTATGGTTTACAAAAAAAAAAAAACTCAAGAAATATTGCTTGCCTCATTTCTCTTCTAAGTCAACTCCTCTTTGAATAAGCCTGCTTTTATTCACACTTCATACATTCAGAAAAAAAAATATATATATATATATGTATTTATATTTCTTCAGCAAAAGAGTGGAATTTTTATAATTTTATTTCATCTTCTTGATGATCTATAGTGATTTTATTAGCTATGTGGAGATGTTAGGATTTAGGTGACTACCATTACTTCAGGCTCTTGGAATTCTGAAGACAGATGCTTGTTTTCCCACCAATAACACTAGATTGCAGCCAAACATATCTGTGTGTTTGCTGCTTGGCTACCAAAATCATGCTGACATTTTGTACTCTCTATGTTGCATAAGCAATCAGAAATAATCCTGATTCCCTTAATTCAGAAGAAAAATGTAATGTAAATAACATGGATTTTATTAACACACCTGGTTTGGAAAACTGACTCTAGTGCTGACTGGCTATACTTTCCCAGTCACATGAACTTTCTAAGCCTTATTCCTCACAATTATGAAGTAGGAGCAGTCATACCTTTCTCATAAAACTATATAATGCCTGTACAATAGTATTGGATATATGAACTACCTTCTCCTTAATTATATATATATAATGAAACTGAATTTCAAGGTCACCCATTAGGCTGAAACCTAATTCCTAATTCCATATGATCCTTTTCAGAGTTTCGAGCTCTTTTTTAAAATATTTAGATTTTTTTCAATTCTGGAAAGAACCAAAACTTTTAATTTTAACAGTATTTGACATACTACTATGATTTATAAGTTAAAACATTCTGTGATTCTCAATGACAACATTAGTAAAGGTCAAATCATGTCTCAGTGTTGTGGGAATAGTAACTAAATTTAATGCATATAAAGTGCTTGGTATATTACTGTTATATAACAATGTTAGCTTACTTTCTCGAATTTTGTATAAGTCCTTATAAACATTTGCAAAGTATTTTTCATTGCCCTGTACTTCACTGGATATTTATTTTAACTGTGTTGTCATTAATATCATGTGATTCTCCAACCAGCGTTGTATATACTACACTATATTATATTTGTCTGTAAGGCCCAAATATTTCCCAATTTGTGAGCAACTGGATTCTGCAGCAAATAGGTGAGCAACACCCTGGGATTTTTTCTCGTACAGATATTCTCTTCTTTCTGCCAGATAAAGCATGTAACAGTGCTATTACAACATACTGAAATTTGACCTGACCCTGCTTAAAACCAGCATATACAAATATGTCCTCCCTCTGGCAGAGTAATATCTATTAAAAGCAAAGACAAGAATGCCTGAGGCATATCTCTTTCTGTGTTCCATAAACAGGAGACAGGTCTAGCTTTCGAAAGAGGGGTAATCTTCTTCGAAGTAAAAGTAGTGTTTTCTTAACTTCCTTAAAAGTTTTCTCATTTGCCCTGCCATCTAAAGAACAATTTACATTGAGGTCAGGTTGATGATGTGAGACAAGTCACAGAGTGGTCTGAGATTTTCATTTCAGGCTGCTTCTCTGATTTAAACTCTAAGCATTACAGTCAGAGCTTCAGGTATAATCTACTGTTTTTTCATTTGAGAATATGTAGTGAGGTGGATGGACCTAGAGTCCGTCATACAGAGTGAAGTAAGTTAGAAAGAGAAAAACAAATACCACATGCTAACATATATATATGGAATCTAAGAAAGAAAGAAAAAAAAAAAGGTCATGAAGAACCTAGGGGTAAGACAGGAATAAAGACACAGACCTACTAGAGAATGGACTTGAGGATATGGGGAGGGGTAAGGGTAAACTGTGACAAAGTGAGAGAGTGGCATGGACATATGTACACTACCAAACGTAAAATAGATAGCTAGTGGGAAGCAGCCGCATAGCACAGGGAGATCAGCTCAGTGGTTTGTGACCACCTAGAGAGATGGGATAGGGAGAGTGAGAAGGAGGGAGATGCAAGAGGGAAGAGATATGGGAACTTATGTATATGTATAACTGATTCACTTTGTTATAAAGCAGAAACTAACACACCACTGTAAAGCAATTATACTCCAATAAAGATGTTAAAAAAATTAAATTTAATTTAAAAAATTAAAAAATACAAAGAAGTTATATTTCTTTTCCTTATTTTAAAGGAAGAAAATCTTAAATGTAGATATTAGCTTTCTTCTGTAAGTAGAAAACCTTCACATTTAAACTACCAATTTGAAAATAACAGTTTTCTCTATTTTATTGCATTCAAATATTCAGTGTAAGAATATTTAATCCCCAAACATAGCTGGGCCACTTTTAAGCACTGTTATAACATAACTTTGAATATGCCAAAGATAAAACCAATCAAGCTGAATAATGATGGTAGTGGTGATGATGTTGGTAGAGATGACACATGATGACTTAATCCAGTGCCTATTGAGAGCATATGCAGAGATACTGAAAAATTCAGGCTTTTCCTTAAGAAACAAATTTAAAATATACATACAAATGGCTGTGAGGTATATAAAACACAATAATTTAATTATTTAATTATATATAATTATATATTATGTATAATTATACATAATTATACATATATAATTATACATAATACAGAAAAGTCTGAAGTTGAAACAGAAATTTTCAGAAGGTAGACAGCATGCAAAGAAATGGAGGAAGCAAGATTGTATAATTAGATATCTTTGTGTTCAAAAGCAACCCTAAGCATGTGTTGCTCTTTGCAAATTTAAATAAGGAGATAATTTCTCTGAGGATAATGTAACTCAAGAAAAAGAGGAAGAAAAAGAAAAGGAGGAGGAGGGGGAGGAGAAGGAGAAGAAGGAGGAGGAAAAACACAATCCTTAGCTTGAATGGTTGTTTTGAAATGTGATCTTTTACATGAAGGTTCATGACATAATATCTAATACATAGAGATTAAACAATATTTGTCACTGTGTGTGGGTTAAGCAAATTGTACAAAGAAGATGGCATATGAACTGAACTTTGTATGGTGAATAGGATTTTGTTAGGAGGATTGAAATGGAAGAAGTCTTGTTCAGGCTTCAGAGGCAATATTAGGCCTCTAACCGATTGGTGACCTTGCCTGGACTACATGCCTGCATGTGAGCTGCCGCCAGCAAGTCTGGTGGCACTTAAGATGAAGAAGGGAGTGGGTCATGGAATTTCTTGAGCCCCAGGGACCTGGCCAGTTCCCAGGGGTCTAAAATTTCTTATGATACACAAATTGCAATAAACAGCATTGTTGAAGAAACCAGAGCTGCATATTTGCATGAAAATTGATGATATCAGTTAGCGACCTGCTATTATCAGTGGGATTCCTCTAAACTGCAATTTGAAGTCTCACCCGCAGAGTGAACGCATTGCCTGGGATCTTTCCCAACTGGGACTCCAGATTGCTGTTTACAGGACTTCCCAGCGCTGTCTGAGTCTGGATGTAGGTGTTGGTCCAATTTGGTGATGTGCATACTTTTACTTTTCTTTCCCTTTTCATTTCTATTTCTTTCTTTTTAATGATTTTCTATTAAAGTTAAGTTTAAATTGTCTATTTGTGTGACGAGTGGTGTCTTGTTGTTAACCAGTCCTTAAAACCTAAAATGAAAGTAAAACTTTCTGAAAAACAGATTTATACATATAAAAATGAAAAAGGTGCTATAAGCAGACAGAAAAAAGATAGTTAATGTTATAAAAAGGGTAAAGAAGTGAGCAATTTTATTGTATCATTTCATGAAAAGATTGGTGATGTGTTAAATCTGTAAAGGCATATTGAGGTATAAGTGTTTATAAATTGACAATGAGGCTAAGAGTTATAAAACATGTTTTATATTAAAAAATGGTGATATAAAAATCTTCAACAAAATACTAGCAAATGAAATTCAACAATACCTTAAAAAAAATCATATACCATGATCAAGTGAGACAGTCCAGGGGTTCAGGGATGGTTCAATATCCACATATCAATCAACATGATCCATCATATTAACAAAATATATAATAAATTACATTATAATTTCATATGCAGAAGAAGCATTTGACAAAACCCAATATCCATTTATGAGAAAACCGTTCAACAAAGTGTGTATAGAGGGAATATATGTCAACATAATAAAGGTTGTATATGACAAACCCACAGGTAACATCATTCTCAATGGAAAAAAGCTGAAAGAACAAGACAAAGATGCTCACTCTTGCCACTTTTATTCAAAATAGTATTGGAAGTCCTAGCCATGACAATCAGACATGAGAAAGAAATAAAAGTCATCAAAATTGGAAAGTAAGAAGAAAACTGTCACTATTTGCAGACATCATACTATATACAGAAAACTGTAAAAACTCCACCAAAAGTGATTAGAATTAATAAATGAATTCAGTAAAGCTTCAGGATACAAAATTAATATACAGAAACCTGTTGCATTTCTATATACTAATAGCAAACTATCAGAGAAATTAAGAAAACAGTCCCATTTAACATTGCATCAAAATGAATAAAATGGTAAATTTAACCAAGGAGGTAAAAAGACCTATACTGTGAAAGTTATAAGATACTGATGAAAAAAATTAAAGACAACACAAATAAATGGAAAGACACTATGCACATAGATTGGAAGAATTAATATTGTTAAAATTTCCATACTACCCAAAACAATTTTCATATTCAATTCCATCCCTATCAAAATAGCCATGGCATTTTTTTCCCCACAAAACTAAAGCATATAATCCAAAAATTTATATGGAACCACAAAAGACCTTGGATATCTGAAGCAACCTTGAGAAAGAAGAACAAAGCTAGAGGTATCATGCTTCTGGAAATCAAACTACACTACAAATCTATAGTAATCAAAACTGTAAGGTACTAGTACAAAAACAGGCTCATAGATCAATGGAACAGAATAGAGAGCCCAGAATGAAACACAGGTTTATATGGTCAATGTATCTATGACAAAGGACACAATGGGGAAAAGATATTCTCTTCAATAAATGGTGTTAAGAAAACTGGACAGCTACATGCAGAAGAATGAAACTAGAACACTTTCTTCCATCACACACAAAAATACAGAAAAACACATCTCCAACATCTACCATCTACCTCAATTTATCAAGTAGGCTATGAGCCACACCCATCTGCATCTAGTGTTTATAACTTTCCATCTGATTTCAGATAATCTTCCTTCCACCACCTCACAATAACTCACTGTGACTATTCTAATGTCTCAAGTGTTTTTCAAGTTAAAGTACCATATTTATTGTGGTATATATTTTTAAGCACTTAACATATGTAAAATTTTGCTATTGTTTTTCCCCTATATTTTTATATATCATTGATGATGTTTTACTGTGTTTTTCTCCTAAACCCATTTTCCTCAGACCCCTTTGGCTTTACTGAGTGATTTTGCACAGAAGAGAGACTTTTAGAAATAAATATGTTGTTTTATAGCTTAAAATACTTTATGAGAAAGATTTTAATTTCATCAAATTTTTCTGTATATTTAATGCAATTCTAATTAAAATATCAGCAGGGTTTGTGTGCACATGATTGTGTGTGTGTGTAAATGGGCAAGCTGTTATAAATTTATATAAAAATGCAAAGTTTCAACACCATGTTGAAAAAGAAAAAGTGGAAGACCACTATGCCTTGTATCAAGAATTGTTATAAAGCCAAAGAAATTATTTTCTAGAGATAGACAAAAAGGCCAATATATCAGAATACAGGATCAAAAAATTAACCCACACATATATCAATATTTGACATATGAGAGATATGCTGTTTTTAGATGAATGGAAAAGAATAGGATTTTCAATAAATGATGACAGAAAATTACATATCCATTTGGGATAAAATAAAATTTAACCTTTACCTTACACTATATAGAAGAATAATTCCTTGAAGATGAAAGTTTGAAAAGTTAAGGAAAAATACATGAAGTTTTTAGGATAACTTAGTAAAATATCATTATATTGTCAGATATGGAATATATTCTTTAAAAATATGGAAAGTACTAATCGTATTTATGCAGTGCATTAAACTACACTTACATTAGAACTTTTGCTCATTAAAAAAACTATACATAGAGTAAAAAAAAAGCATATAGTAAGCGGTATGATTTGGAATGCCTATAATTGACCAAAAAATTAGTCACCAGAAGAACTTTTACAAATCAATAATTTAGGGACAAACAACCCATTAGAAAAATATGAGAAACCATTAAACAGATATTTCCTCAAAATCTATATTCATAACTGATATTAACAAGAACTCAAGTTTTTCAGTAATCAAGAAAGACCAACTGAAACAACAATGAAATATCATTCCATCTTTAATTTATTGGAAAAATTAAGAATCTGATAAGTTCCATTTATTGGAGAGGTTTATTTATTTATTTATTTATTTATTTGGCAGCACAGCACTACATGTGGGATCTTAGTTCCCTGATCAGGGATTGAATCCATGCCCCCTGCATTGGAAGTGCTGAGTCTTAACCACTGGACCTCCAGGGAAGTCCCTGGAGAGGTTTTTAAGTGATGGGACCTCTCATACATGACTGTTTGGAAATCAAGTTGTTACAACCACTTTTATGTACAATTTTTCATTACCTAGGAAATTTGAAGTTATTCACACTTTCAACACAACATTTCAATTAACAACCATATACCCCAGAGACTAGTAATAAAGGGGAACTATGTACAATAATTTAAAAAATATTGGAGGAGAGAGGGAAGATGGTGGAATAGTAAGACACGGAGATCACCTTCCTCCCCACAGATACACCAGAAACACATCTACACATGGAACAACTCCTACAGAACACCTAGTGAACGCTGGCAGAAGACCTCAGACCTCCCAAAAGGTGCATGAGGAGAGGGGATTAAGAGCACTGCTGAAAGGAGCTCCAGAGACGGGCACGAGCTGTGGCTAACAGCACGGACC
Organism: Platanista minor; assembly: GCA_004363435.1. Lineage (NCBI taxonomy): Eukaryota > Metazoa > Chordata > Mammalia > Artiodactyla > Platanistidae > Platanista > Platanista minor. The sequence goes on along the minus strand of RJWK010033698.1, from coordinate 10,334 downwards.
CCAGAGATGGGCATGAGACCCTAAGGCTGCTGCTGCTGCCACCAAGAAGCCTGTGTGCGAGCACTGGTCACTATCCACACCTCCCTTCCAGGGAGACTGTGCAGCCCGCCACTGCCAGGGTCCCGTGATACAGGGACAACTTCCCCGGGAGAACACACAGCGTGCCTGAGGCTGGTGCAATGTCCCGCCGGCCTCTGCCACTGCAGGCTCACCCCGCATCTGCACCCCTCCTTCCCCCTGGCCTGAGTGAGCCAGAGTCCCTGAGTCAGCTGCTTCTTGAACCCCGTCCTGTCTGAGCAAAGAACAGGCACCCTCTGTCAACCTACATGCAGAGGCAGGGCAAAATCTGAAGCTGAGCCCTGGGAGCTGTGCAAACAAAGAAGAGAAACGGAATTCTCTCCCAGCAACATCACGAGCAGTGGATTAAATCTCCACGATCAAGTTGAAGTGCACTGCATCTGTCGAATACAAGAATAAACAATGAATCATCCCAAATTGAGGAGGTGGACTTTGGGAGCAAGATATATTATTTTTTCCCCTTTTCCACTTTTTGTGAGTGTGTATGTATATGCTTCTGTGTGAGATTTTGTCTGTATAGCCTTGCTTTCACCATTTGTCTTAAGGTTCTATCCATCCCTTTTTTTTTTTAACTTTTTTAAAAAACTTTCCTCTTAATTATTTTTTATTTAAATAGCTTTACTTTATCTTACTTTATTTTATTTTGTATTTCTTTCTTTCTTTCTTTCTTTCTTTCTTTCTTTCTTTCTTTCTTTCTTTCTTTCTTTCTTTCTTTCTTTCTTTCTACTTAATCTCCCTTTTATTCTGAGCAGTGTAGATGAAACGCTCTTGGTGCTTCAGCCAGAAGTCAGTGCTGTACCTCTGAGGTGGGAGAACCAACTTCAGGACACTAGTCCACAAGAGACCTCCCAACTCTACATAATATCAAACAGCGAAAATCTCCCAGAGATCTCCATCTCAACACCAGCACCCAGCTTCACTCAATAACCAGCAAGCTACAGTGCTGGACACCCTATGTCAAAGAACTAGCAAGACAGGAACACAAACTCACCCATTAGCAGAGAGGCTTCCTAAAATCATAATAAATGCACAGACACCCTAAACCACACCAAGAGACGTGGACCTGCCCACCAGAAAGACAAGATCCAGCTTCATCCACCAGAACACAGGCACTAGTCCCCTCCACCAGTAAGCCAACACAACCCACTGAACCAACTTTAACCACTGGGGACAGACACCAAAAACAACAGCAACTACGAACCTGCAACCTGCAAAAAGGAGACCCCAAACACAGTAACATAAGCAAAATGAGAAGACAGAAAAACACACAGCAGATGAAGAAGCAAGATAAAAACCCACCAGACCTAACAAATGAAGAGGAAATAGGCAGTCTACCTGAAAAAGAATTCAGAATAATGATAGTAAAGATGATCCAAAATCTTGGAAATACAATAGAGAAAATGCAAGAAACATTTAACAAGGACCTAGAAGAACTAAAGATGAAACAAGCAATGATGAAAAACACAATAAATGAAATTAAAAATACTCCAGATGGGATCAATAGCAAAATACCTGAGGCAGAAGAATGGATAAGTGACCTGGAAGATAAAATAGTGGAAATTACTACTGCAGAGCAGAATGAAGAAAAAAGAATGAAAAGAACTGAGGATAGTCTCATAGACCTCTGGGACAACATTAAATGCATCAACATTCTAATTATAGGGGTTCCAGAAGAAGAAGTGAAAAAGAAAGAGACTGAAAAATATTTGAAGAGATTATAGTTGAAAACTTCCCTAATATGGGAAAGGAAATAGTTAATTAACCAAGTCCAGGAAGCACAGAGAGTCCCATACAGGATAAATCCAAGGAGAAACACGCCAAGGCACATATTAATCAAACTGCCAAAAATTAAATACAAAGAAAACATATTAAAAGCAGCAAGGGAAAACAACAAATGACACACAAGGGAATCCCCATAGGTTAACAGCTGATCTTTCAGCAGAAACTCTTCAAGCCAGAAGGGACTGGCAGGACATATTTAAAGTGATGAAGGAGCAAAACCTGCAACCAAGATTACTCTACCCAGCAAGGATCTCATTCAGATTTGATGGAGAATTTAAAACCTTTACAGACATGCAAGAGCTGAGAGTTCAGTACCACCAAACCAGCTTTACAACAAATGCTAAAGGAACTTCTCTAGGCAACAAACACAAGAGAAGGAAAAGACCTACAATAACAAACCCAAAACAATTAAGAAAATGGGAAAAGGAACATACATATCAATAATTACCTTAAATGTAAACGGATTAAATGCTCCCAGCAAAAGACACAGACTGCCTGAATGGATACAAAAACAAGACCCATATATATATATATATATACTATCTACAAGGGACCCATTTCAGACCTAGAGACACATACAGACTGAAAGTAAGGGGGTGAAAAAAGATATTCCATGCAAATGGAAACCAAAAAAAGCTGGGGTAGAAATTCTCATATCAGACAAAATGGACTTTAAAATAAAAACTATTAGAGGAGACAAAGAAGGACACTGCATAATCATCAAGGGATCAATCCAAGAAGAAGTTATGACAATTATAAATATTTATGCACCCAACACAGGAGCACCTCAATACATAAGGCAAATATTAACAGCCATAAACAGGGAAATCAACAATAACACAGTCATAGTGGGGGACTTTAACACCCCACTTTCACCAATGGACAGATCACCCAAAATGAATGTAAATAAGGAAATAGAAGCTTTAAGTGATACATTAAAAAAAATGGTCTAAAGTGATATTTATAGGACATTCCATCCAAAACAACAGAATACACATTTTTCTCAAGTGCTCATGGAACATTCTCCAGGATAGATCATATCTTGGGTGACAAATAAGTGGTGGTAAATTTAAGAAAATTGAAATTGTATCAAGTATCTCTTCCTACCACAATGCTATGAGACTGTATATCAATTACAGGAAAAGATCTGTAAAAAATACAAACACATGGCAGCTAAATGATACCATACTTAATAACGAAAAGATCACTGAAGAAATCAAAGAGGAAACCAAAAAATACCTAGAAACAAATGACAGTGGAGACAGGATGACCCAAAACCTATGGGATGCAGCAAAAGCAGTTCTAAGAGGGAAGTTTATAGCAATTCAATCCTACCATAAGAAACAGGAAACACCTCGAGTAAACAACGTAAGCTTGCACCTAAAGCAATTAGAGAAAGAAGAACAAAAAAAACCCAAAGGTAGAAGAAGGAAAGAAATCATAAAGATCAGATCAGAAATAAATGAAAAAGAAATGAAGGAAATGATAGCAAAGATCAATAAAAGTAAAAGGAGTTTCTTTGAGAAGATAAATAAAATTGATAAACCACTAGCCAGACTCATCAAGAAAAAAAGGGAGAAGACTCATATCAATAGAATTAGAAATGAAAAAGGAGAGGTAACAACTGACACTGCAGAAAAACAAAAGAACATGAGAGATTACTACAAGCAACTCTATGCCAATAAAATGGACAACCTGGAAGAAATGGACAAACTCTTAAGAATACACAACCTGCCAAGACTGAATCAGGATGAAATAGAAAATATGAACAAACAAATCACCAGCACTGAAATTGTAACTGTGATTAAAAATCTTCCAACAAACAAAAGCTCCGGACCAGATGGCTTCACTGGCGAATTCTATCAAATATTTAGAGAAGAGCTAACACCTATCCTTCACAAACTCTTCCAAAATATAGAAGAGGGAGGAACACTCTTGAGCTCATTCTACAAGGCCACCATCACCCTGACACCACAACCAGACAAGGATGTCAAAAGGAAAGAAAACTACAGGCCAATATCACTGATGCACATAGATGCAAAACTCCTCAGCAAAATACTAGCAGACAGAATCCAAAAGCACATTTAAAGGATCATACACCATGATCAAGTGGGGTTTATTCCAGGAATGAAAGGATTCTTTAACATATGCAAATCAATGTGATACACCATATTAACACATTGAAGGAGAAAAACCATATGATCATCTCAATAGATGGAGAGAAAGCTTTCATCAAAATTCAACACCTATTTATAATAAAAACCCTCTGGAAAGCAGGTATAGAGGGAACTTTCCTCAACATAATAAAGGCCATATATGAGTAACCCACAGCCAACATTGTCCTCAATGGTGAAAAGCTGAAATCATTTCCAAATACCATAAACAAGAAAAGATTGCCCACTCTCACCACTCTTATTCAAAATAGTTTTGGAAGTTTTAGCCACAGCAATCAGAGAAGAAAAGGAAATGAAAGGAATCCAAATCAGAAGTGAAGTAAAGCAGTCACTGTTTGCAGATGACATGATATTAAATGTAGAGAATCCTAAAGATGCTACCAGAAAACTACTAAAGCTAATCAATCAATTTGGTAAAGTAGCAGGATACAAAATTAATGCACAGAAATCTCTTGCATTCCTATACACTAATGATGAAAAATCTGAAACTGAAATCAAGAAAACACTCCCATTTACCATTACAACAAAAAGAATAATATATCTAGGAATAAACCTACCTAAGGAGACAAAAGACCTGAATACAGAAACTTATAAGACACACATGAAAGAAATTAAAGGTGATACTAATAGAACGAGAAATATACCATGTTCTTGGATTGGAAGAATCAACATTGTGAAAATGACTCTACTACCCAAAGCAATCTACACACTCAATGCAATCCCTATCAAACTACCACTGGCATTTTTCATAAAACTAGAACAAAAAGTCTCACAATTTGTATGGAAACACAAAAGACCCCGAATAGCCAAAGCAATCTTGAGAACAAAAAACAGAGTTGGAGGAATCAGGCTCCCTGACATCAGACTGTACTACATAGCTACAGTAATCAAGACAGTATGGTACTGGCACAAAAACAGAAATATAGATCAATGCAACAGGATAACAAGCCCAAGATAGACCCATACACATACGGTCACCGTATCTTTGATAAAGGAGGCAGGAATGTACAGTGGAGAAAGGACAGGCTCTTCAATAAGTGGTGCTGGGAAAACTGGACAGGTACATGTAAAAGTATGAGATTAGAACACTCCCTAACACCATACACAAAAATAAGCTCAAAATGGATTAAAGACCTAAATGTAAGGCCAGAAACTATCAAACTCTTAGAGGAAAACATAGGCAGGACACTCTATGACATAAATCACAGCAAGATCCTTTTTGATGCACCTCCTAGAGAAATGGAAATTAAAAAAATAAATAAACAAATTGGACCTAATTAAACTTTAAAGCTTTTCCACAGCAAAGGAAACCATAAACTAGACCAAAGGACAACCCTCAGAATGGGAGAAAATATTTGGAAATGAAGCAACTGACAGAGGGTTAATCTACAAAATTTACAAGCAGCTCATTCAGCTTAATAACAAAAAAACAAAAAACCCAATCCAAAAATGGGCAGAAGACCTAAATAGAAATTTCTCCAAAGAAGATATACAGATTGCCAACAAACACATGAAAGAATGCCCAACATCATTAATCATTAGAGATATGCAAATCAAAACTACAATGAGGGGCTTCCCTGGTGGCCCAGTGGTTGAGAGTCTGTCTGCCGATGCACAGGACACGTGTTCATGCCTCAGTCTGGAAAGATCCCACATGCCACGGAACGGCTAGGCCTGTGAACCATGGCCAGTGAGCCTGTGTGTCCGGACCCTGTGCTCCACAATGGGAGAGGCCAAAACAGTGAGAGTCCCGCGTACTGCAAAAAAACCCACAAAAACTACAATGAGATATCATCTCACACTGGTCAGAATGGCCATCATCAAAAAATCTACAAACAATAAATGCTGGAGAGGGAGTGGAGAAAAGGGAACACTCTTGCACTGCTGGTGGCAATGTGAATTGGTACAGCCACTATGGAGAACAGTATGGAGGTTCCTTATAAAACTACAAATAGAACTACCATATGACCCAGCAATCCCACTACTGGGCATATACCCTGAGAAAACCATAATTCAAAAAGAGTCATGTACCAAAATGTTCATTGAAGCTCTATTTACAATAGCCAGGAGATGGAAACAACCTAAATGTCCATCATCTGATGAATGGATAAAGAAGATGTGGCACATATATACAAAGCAATATTATTCAGCCATAAAAGGAAACGAAATGGAGTTATTTGTAGTGAGGTGGATGGACCTAGAGTCTGTCATACAGAGTGAAGTAAGTCAGAAAGAGAAAGACAAATACCATATGCTAACACATATATATGAAATCTAAGAAAAAAAAAGAAATGTGAAGAACCTAGGGGGAAGGTGGGAATAAAGACACAGACCTACTAGAGAATGGACTTGAGGATATGGGGAGGGGGAGGGGTAAGCTGTGATAAAGTGAGAGAGTGGCATGGACATATATACACTACCAAACGTAAAATAGATAGCTAGTGGGAAGCAGCCATAGAGCACAGGGAGATCAGCTCCGTGCTTTGTGACCACCTGGATGGGTGGGATAGGGAGGGTGGGAGGGAGGGAGATGCAAGAGGGAGGAGATATGGGAACATATGTGTATGTATAACTGATTCACTTTGTTATAAAGCAGAAGCTAACACACCATTGTAAAGCAATTATACTCCAATAAAGATGAAAAAAAAAAAAAAACTACAGTGAGGGGATTCCCTTGTGGCGCAGTGGTTAAGAGTCCACCTGCCGATGCAGGGGACACGGGTTCTTGCCCCTGTCTGGGAAGATCCCACATGCCGCGGAGCAGCTAGGCCCTTGAACCAAGGCTGCTGAGCCTGCGTGTCTGGAGCCTGTGCTCCGCAACGAGAGAGTCCCGTGTACTGCAAAAAAAAAAAAAAAAAAAAAACTACAATGAGATATCATCTCACCCCGGTCAGAATGGCCATCATCAAATAATCTAGAAACAATAAATGCTGGAGAGGGTGTGGAGAAAAGGGAACACTCTTGCAATGCTGGTGGGAATGTGAATTGGTACAGCCACTATGGAGAAAAGTATGGAGGTTCCTTAAAAAACTACAAATAAAACTACCATATGACCCAGCAATCCCACTACTGGGCATATATCCTGAGAAAACCATAATTCAAAAAGAGTCATGTACCAAAATGTTCATTGTAACTCTATTTACAATAGCCAGGAGGTGGAAACAACCTAAGTGTCCATCATCAGATGAGTGATAAAGAAGATGTGGCACATATATACAATGGAATATTACTCAGCCATAAAAAGAAACGAAATAGAGTTATTTGTATTGAGGTGGATGGACCTAGAGTCTGTCATACAGAGTGAAGTAAGTCAGAAAGAGAAAGACAAATACCATATGCTAACACATATATATGGAATCTAAGGAAAAAAATATGTCATGAAGAACCCAGGGGTAAGACGGGAATAAAGACACTGACCTAGTAGAGAATGGACTTGAGGATATGGGGAGGGGGAAGGGTAAGCTGTGACACGATGAGAGGGTGGCATGGGCATATATACACTACCAAACGTAAAATAGATAGCTAGTGGGAAGCAGCCGCATAGCACAGGGAGATAAGCTCGGTGCTTTGTGACCACCTGGATGGGTGGATAGGGAGGGTGGGAGGGAGGGAGAAGCAAGAGGGAGGAGATAGGGGAACATATGTATATGTATAATTAATTCATTTGTTATAAAGCAGAAACCAACACCATTGTAAAGCAATTATACTCCAATAAAGATGAAAAAAATATAAAATAATAATTAAAAAAATATTATTATAAAGTTAATATATCTATAACTATGATGTTAGTACATGGATAGCCACATCTATGCAAATGAATGGGAAGTCCTGAGATAGGTTAAAGTATATTACCAAATTAGTGTATGACAAAGATGATAAAACATATAATTTGGTAAAACCCATATTCTTTAATAAAATGTTAGTACAAGTTGGAAAATGTCTGAAAAATGTAAAAATAGTGTAATTAATTTAAAAATACATAAAATAATTTCATAGTGGAACATATATTGAAACTTAGCAGGTAATCTATAACAGTCATAGAAAATAATGCTATAGAGTAATTGAATGATCTCAAGTTGAGGATGATCTGTTTAATGTGACATGACAAGTGTTCTCAAAGCAGCACATTGGAAGATTTGTAATTTGAGTTCTTAATAATGAAAAAGACATGATAAAAGGCAACTTTAAAAATCCTAATACAAACAGAAAAAACTGTAATTCCTTACATAGAAAAGCAGATATGTGTACCCATATGTGAGCAAATATCCATTAAAATATTCATTAAAAAATGAAATAACAAAAAGACAGGAAAAGTATATAAAGATAATTAACAAAAAAAGAAATTTAAAGGTCCCTTAAACAATTGGAAAGTTGATCAACCCTTCTCATAATAAAAGAAATCCAAATTTTAAACAATGACAAACTTTTTCTTAACTTATCTAATTGATCAAACAGTTTTTGAAATTTTGTGAGGGTCATGTTAGGAAAAAGGTACTCTCATGAATTTCTCATGGCAATATAAAGTGGTACAAAATCTATAAAGGGAGATTTGACAACATTTAAAAGTTACAAATGCATTCACTCTTTGAATTACCAATTCCAGTTATAGATATTTGTCCTTTAGTGGTAATCACATGTGTGAAATGACAATAGAATATTGTTTTAAAATAAAAAATTGAGAAACAATGAAAATGTCCATCAATAGAAAGCTGCTTAAATAATTTATAGTATAGTCATAATGTACGATTGTACAGCTGTAAAAACAAATGTATAGCCCACATAGGACAACCTTCAAAATGTATTTTAAGTGAATTTTAAGTGAATAAACAAAAGTGAAGAATGGTGAATTTAACACCCAGTAGTTGTTTTTTTTTAAATAAAGATGAGATATGTGTGTGTGTGTGTGTGTGTGTGTGTGTGTGTCTAGAGAGAGAAGGAGAGATAATATGTGAGAAATCATTCTCTGAGTGGTTGATCCCTGCAGTGAGGAGAATTTTCTCAATGTATTTTCTCATGCTTTCTGAATTTTTTAAACAAGTGAGTGTTTTGTTTATTAAATAACTAAACTATGTGTTTATAAAATGCATAAAGAAAATGTAAAAGAAGAAAGTAGAAGGAATGAAAGAGAGGAGTAACCTAGGGAGGGTGCTATTCATAACCTGTAAAGTTTACTGGGGGAGATCTAAAACTCAATCCTCTACAGAGAGAGCAAGGAGAGACAGAAGAAAGAGGCAGATCACTCCAGACTGATAGGTGGCCAATTTAATAAGCAAGGGAACTTATATGAAGCTTGTCTTGGGTGGCCTTAAGATGAGTAGATATCTGTACAAGCTCCCCAGAATCTTATATGAGGCATTAACAAAGTTCAGTCACATATTCAGTCTTGATGGTTTCAACAACACATTACTCTCTTAAGACTGTGTCCTTAAAGTAGTTCCTAGTTCGATAAGAGTGGGCAGGGGTACATTTCAAAGACAGGCAGTGGGTGAAGAGCCTATGACTGCCTGGGTCCAGCTGCAGTTATTTCTTTTAGATAAACTCTTTCAACAGAGGGAAGAAAGGAGGGAGGAAAAAAGGCATGCATTTATAACATCAATCCTATATTAGAAAATGCCACGACTTTCAATTTAGATAAATATAAATGATAGAGGGTTTAAAGAATTTCATCTTGCATTTGTAAATCCAAATCCCAATCATTTTTTTGTAAACAGCTTTTTGGTTTACAAAATACTTGCATATTTGCTTATCTTTTCAAGTAGTTATTGTTTTCTTCCACTTTTAAAATGATTAATTAGAACCTCAAAAATTTCAAGTGACACACAACGAAGCACAGAAGTTAGTTATTAAATCAGTCTTCTGAGTTTACATCACATGCTGATTATAAATTACCCTATTATTCTAAATATAAAACCCCACGACATTTTTTTAACATCTTTATTGGAGAATAATTGCTTTACAATGTTGTTAGCTGCTGCTGTATAAAAACGTGAATCAGCTATACATAGAGATATATCTCCATATCCCCTCCCTCTTTCATCTCCCTCCCAAACTCCCTATCCCACCCCTCTAGGCGGTCACAAAGCACCAAGCTGATCACCATGTGTGATGCAGGTACTTCCCACTAGCTATCTATTTTAAATTTGGTAGTGTATATATGTCCATGCCACTCTCTCACTTTGTCACAGCTTACCCTTCCTTTACCAGGGTCCTCAACTCCATTCTCTACCTCTGCGTCTTTATTCCTGTCCTGCCCCTAGGTTCTTCAGAACCATTTTTCTCTCTCTCTTTTTTTTTTTTTTT
>RJWK010033697.1:0-23031 GCA_004363435.1 Platanista minor | reverse complement strand
TGCTAACACATATATATGGAATCTAAGAAAAAAAGAAGTGTTGTGAAGGGCCTGGGGGCAGGACAGGAATAAAGACACAGACATACTAGAGAATGGACTTGAGGATATGGGGAGGGGGAGGGGTAAGCTGTGATAAAGTGAGAGAGTGGCATGGACATATGTACACTACCAAACGTAAAATAGACAGCTAGTGGGAAGCAGCCGCATAGCACAGGGAGATCAGCTCAGTGCTTTGTGATCACCTGGATGGGTGGGATGGGGAGGGTGGGAGGGAGGGAGACGCAAGAGGGAGGAGATACGGGAACATATGTATATGTATAATTGATTCACTTTGTTATAAAGCAGAAACTAACACCATTGTAAAGGAATTATACTCCAATAAAGATGTTAAAAAAAAACTTTTAAAAAGAAATAGGTTAAAAAAAAAGCATTTTGATTGATGGGAAAGTATTAATGGAATTAATTCCTCAGAACCCTGGCTCTCTCAGTAGCTGGATGGTGGGAACTTGACATATATCAGAAACCAGGGGTCTGCACTGAGAGTAAGTAGCTTTTACTCCATAACCAATCCTTGCCTGTAGACTCAAAGGACAAGGACAAGAAAACAGCAGATTTACAGATAATCTTGCATTTACTCTTTTAGACTTCTCTAGAAGTGATAAAGAGAATAATATAGTTTGAAGTAGAATCACCAAGAGCTTACCTTTTCACCTGCCCTTTCACCCTCTTCCTTGTTTTGGGGTAGATTGAACTAAGAAACCTCAGTTTGCAATGTGATCAAGCAAGAAACCAGTGTATGGTTTGGAGAGCATTCCAAAAGATAAAGAAGGAGATAATTTTGGAGAAAAATGTTAAGTGTCATTTTTTTACTAAAGTGGGTTAGTTAATTGGGAGTCTTTTACCAAATCCTTAAGAAAAAAGATAATTACAATGTTATTAAACTTGATCCAGAGTTAGAGTATTTTGGTCAATTTCATGAGGCACTACATTCATTTTGAGTTAACATGCCATTGACAGCCAAATATGGCAAATGAGCAAAGCAACCATAGATTAATCTTCCATAGGAGTAAAGGTGTGAAAATATACTAAACTCTTAACAAATGAAGCACAGTACCTTATTAGAACAATAATTAACAATATTTAAGACAGTTTGTCAAAGAAATGCAGGGATAGAATACCTGTGAATAAAATTCTGCACTTAGCACATTAATAGACTAAAGGAGAAGAAAATATAAATAGATGTTGAAAACATAAATTCAAGCTTCATTTGTGATAAAAATATTAGTAAACAATGTTAAAAATTTAAACTCCCTTAATATGGTAAAGACTTTGTATCATAAGTCTATAGCAGACATCATACTAAATGGTCAAACTAACGATGGTAATCTAATAGTAAAAAAATATGACATAGATGCCTACTCTCACTGCTGTTTGTTCCATGGTGTCATCGAAGTTTTAGGCAATAAAATAAGTTTTTTTTAAAAGGTACCAGAAAGGAAATCACAAAATTACCATTGTTTTCAAATATCAGAGTATTTACCTAGAATCAACTGAAAACACTATTAGGTATATTAATAAATTTGGTAAAGTTACCTGATAAAGGGGCGGGGGTATAGCTTCCAATAACTGTTTTAATGGAGAGCATATAATATGTATAATTTATTAAAAGTCAGACAATGATAAAGCTGCGTGGAGAATTAAAATAGGGTTAATGTGATAGGGAGTCACTTAGAGATTAAAGATGGAATGATTGGGGGCAGTGGGGAGGCTTTATTAGGAAGTGATGTTGAAACTGATACTTGAGTGAGAAAAAGGAGCCAGTCATGAAGTAAAGGAGTTCTCACCTACAGAACTCTGAGCTAATAAACTTGTGTCAATTTAAACTGCTAAGGTTGTGGTAATTTGTTACCAGCAATAGGTAAGTAATACCTAAGGGGTGTCAGAAAGAAAAATAGCTTTTAATTGAGAGGCCTGCAGAGTGAGCTCATTATGGGTCAGCCAGGTTTCCGGTATACAAGAGGATGAGGGGAACTTCAAATACAAGATTAAGGTTATGGAGGAAAAGACCAGGGGTATGGTAACAGCGTGTTGGAGGCCATGGAATTACGGGATACTGGGCCAGATAAATGAGTGACTTGGGAGGCTTGAAATTCTAGTACTCCTTGAGGTTAATGGGAGGGTGAAGCATAATGGGATCAGTCCTGAATGTGAGGAAAGTGGACACCAGCTGGAAGGTTTGGGGCCACTGGGCATTATTCTCTTCTATAGTTCTTGGGGACGTGACAACAAAGAGGTCAATAAAGTTTTCTTGGAGAAGTGTTCTCTCAGTGAGTGGAACTAGGAGGTGGCATCTTAGTCTTCTTGGTGCTGTGGAGGGCTGGGAGAAGAGTGCCCTCATTGGAAAGAGGAGGCTAGAAACTGTCTCTTCCTTGCACAGAATCTAGAGTGTAGAGAGATAGTAGACTGAGAAACCTTGCAGACACTAGGAACATTATGATAATAAAATTGCCCTTAGTTTATAAAGCAGAGAAAGTGAATCTCACAGTATTAACCTGCATCTCTATGCTTCCAGTCTTGTAACTCTTCAGTCTCCTGCTTAGAATCCTTGGTGACCACAGCTAGCATCATACTTAATGGTGAAACACTAAAAACTTTCCCTCTAAGATCAAAAACAAGACAAGGATGTTTCCTCTCACCAGTTCTATTCAACATTGTGTAAGAGACTGAAACAAGAAAAATCAAAGCATCCAAACTGAAAAGGAAGAAGTAAAAATATTTCTGTTTGTGTATAAAAAATCCTAAGGAACCCATCCATATACACTGAAAAGCTGTTAGAGCTAGTAAAGGAGTTTATTAGCAAGTTTGCAGTATACAAAATCAACACACAAAAATAAGTTGGATTTCTATACACTGGACAATCTGAAGATAATTTTAAATTGTTTGAATAAAATAATTAGGAATAAATTCAACAGAAGAAGTGTATGACTTGTATACTGAAAACTACAAAACATGGTTGAAAGAAATTAAGACGAGTAATTGGAGAGACATCTTGTGTTCATAGATTGGAAGACAATTTTATTAAGATGATATTGGAGACTAAATATTATTAAGATGACAGTACTTACCAAATTTACAGATTCAGTGCAATTTCTGTAAAAATTCCAATTATCTCTGTTGCAGAAATGGATAAACTGATCCTAAAATTTGTATGGGAATATAAGACACCCAGAATAGACAAAACAATCTTGCAAAAGAACAAAGTTGGAGGACTCACACTTCTCAATTTCAAAACTTAGTACAAAGCTATAAGTAATCAAGACAGTGTAGTACTGGCATAAGAATAGACATTTAGATCAATGGACTAGACTTGAGAGTTCAGAAATAAACCCATACATCTATGGTCAATTGATTTTTGACAAAGGTGTCAGTTAAATGGGGAAAGAATAGTCTTTTCAGCAAATAGTACCAGGACAATTGGATATTCACATAAAAAGAAAAAAAGAATTTGGACTGCTTCACCATATACAAAAAATGAACTCAAAATGGGTAAAATTGTAAGGTTTAAAACTATGAGACTTTTAGAAGAAAATATAGGCTTAAATCTTGCGACCTTGGATTAGGTGATGATTTCTTAGATATGATACCTATAAACACAAGCCACTAAAAAAAAACATAAATTGGACTTGGTCAAAATTAGAAACTCACATCAAAAGCAACTATCAAGAAAGTGAAAAGACAATACACAGAATGGGGGAAAGTATGGACGAAGGATTTGAATTGACATTTCTCCAAAGAAGTTATAAAATGGCCAGTAATCTCAGGAAAAGATGCTTACTTACATCATTAGTCATAAGGGGAATGCAAATCAAAACCACAATATCACTTCATATCTACTGGGGTGGCAATAGTAATGATAATCTAATAATAGCAATAATAATAATAATAAACAGATAATAACTGGTGTTGGAGAGGATGTAGGGAAATTGGAAGCCTCATACATTTGCCGGTGGCAGTGTAACATGGTACAACTATGGCGGAAGACAGTTTGACTGTTCTTCAGAAAGCTAAACTTAGTTACCATGTGACCTAGCAATTACACTGCTGGATGTAATCCCAAGAAAATTGAAAGCATATGTTAAAACAAAGACTTGTGCCGGAATGTTCATGGCAGCATTATTTATGATAGCAAAAACAAAAAAAACAAAAAAAAACCCAACCCAGCTGATCAGTGGATAAACTGATGAATGAATAAACAAATGATGGTATTTCCATACATTAGGTTATTATTCAGCCGTAAAAAGGAATGAAGTATTAACATATGCTATGACATGGATGAACCCTGAACACATTAGGCTAAGTGAAAAAAGCCAGACATAAAGATCACATGTTGCATGAGTCCAGTTTTTAAAAATGTCCAGAATAGGGAAATACATAGAGACAGAAAGCAGACTAGTGGTTAGCAGAGGGTAGAAGGAAAGAATACGGAGTGACTGAGAGTGGGTATGCGGTTTCTTCTGGGGTAGTGAAAAAGTTCTGGAATTATAGAATGAGGGTTGCACAACCTTATGAATTAAATAACCTACTGAATTGTACACTCTAAAATGGTGAATTTAATGGTATGTGAATTACATCTCAAACCAAAAAAAAAAAAAGAAAATCCATGATGAAACCCACGTTCGTTTTCAGGGTGTGCTGAAGGCCATGGTTTTGATGACTTGAATCCATTTTAACTTTTGTAGCAAGCCTTCATGCAGGCTAGAGGCTGGAGAGTTTCCACCGAGCAGGTGGATCTGGGAGAGATTTTTTTTAAGAGCCAGAAATGACGCAAAGGCAATGGTTCTGATCTTTCCTCCATGAACAGATTTGGAATTTAAATTTATTATGTTTTTTAGTGGCAGAGGTAGCAGAGTTCCCAGGATCTAGTGTTGAGAGCTAGGACTGAAGCACCCATTTTGCTGGCATCAGTTGCAGCTGAAGTTGTGTAGCCCCGTAGCCAGCAGCTGCAGCGGTAGCTTCTAGATTCTCTGATTTCTGATTATGGCAGAGATGGTGGCTTCATTGGAGGGGCATTTGGGAGGGATTGCTGTGGGGATCGCTCTTTAAGGGTGAGCCTAGGAGCTGCTTACAGAACTCTTCCAATGATTTTCCAAGCCCTGTTTCTCTAAATTAATCTAGTTAGAGATTTCTGTTCTTTCAGCTAAAGCCTGATGGATGAACACGGTATATGAGGCTCCTGCGAACGTCCTCCTCCTGTTTTTCCTGGCCCCGCCCTTCGTGTTCCAGCTCCATCAAACTAATGTCATTTCTCCTACATACGCTGATTTTTTTTTTTTTCGGTCCGCGGGCCTCTCACTGCTGTGGCCTCTCCCGTTGCGGAGCACAGTCTCCGGACGCGCAGGCTCAGCGGCTATGGCTCACAGGCCCACGGCATGTGGGATCTTCCCGGACCTGGGCACGAACCCGTGTCCCCTGCATCGGCAGGCGGACTCTCAACCACTGCGCCACCAGGGAAGCCCCATACCCCGCTTCTTTATGCCTCTGTGCCTTTGTACCTGCTGTTACTTCTGCCTGGATAATTTCATTCTCGTGTCTCTGCCTAGTCACTTTTAAGCCTCAATTTAGAATCATCTCCTGGAAGTCCCTTGGAACACCTCCCCTCCCCTCCAAGTCTGGGCAGGTGCTCTTGGTCTGCACACACTATCACCTTAACGCTTGATGGTTATACTTCATGTTACAACGCTTTAAAGTTGAGACTGAGCCCCTGGAGGGCAGAAACTCTTCTTGCTCTTCTTTGTTACCTTCTTAATTAGCAAGGCCTGGAATGTTATAGCGCCTGCCTGTGCTTGCTTTTCAGAATTGAACTTATGCCTGTAAACATTCCTATTAATTTTTTTTTTTTTTTTTTGCGGTACGCACGCCTCTCACTGTTGTGGCCTCTCCCGTTGGGGAGCACAGGCTCCAGACGCGCAGGCTCAGAGGCCATGGCTCACGGGCCCAGCTGCTCCGTGGCATGTGGGATCTTCCCGGACCGGGGCATGAACCCGTGTCCCCTGCATCGGCAGGCGGACTCTCAACCACTGCGCCACCAGGGAAGCCCCTCCTATTAATTTTTGTGTGTAACATTATATAAGGACTAAAAACCAGCCTAAAAATTAAAATACTGAAATATATATAAGGGAAATGGTAATAATTTGGGGCTCTCTTTCTAGGCCCATGATGGAGTATAATTATTTCTTAATTTATGTCCCCAGGGTGATTTAAGGACTAATTACAATGAGAAATATTTTCATAGAATTGTGAACATGGTCAAATTAGGGCATACCTTAATCTCCTTCGATTGGGTTGGCAAAAACGTTTGTTCAGTTTTACATAAAAATAAAAGACACATTGTTCATTTTCACCAAGAATTTTATTGAACACTATATTCACTAACCGAACGAACGTTTTGGCCAACCCAATACATACGTACAATACATGAGGCGATCTAGGTTAAAAAATTTGTATGATTTGATAATTGGATGGGAAACGCATTCCAAATTACCATTAATTATTTACTCTTTATTGTCAACTACAACTTTAAACCCACAAATACATATTATATATTTTATGAATATAAGCATATGTATGTATATAGATGTTTTAGCAAAGTATTTCAAGGGTTACAGATCTTCAACTGGTCCTCACCAAGTGTTTTGGTGATGGAAGCTTTATTTTGGAAATATGGCCGAAGATAAAAAGCAGGGGAGATAAATTTTTGTCTAGCGGTATTTCAGAGAGTGGCCTTCATGAGTGTGTGGACACTGAGTGTCTCATCTGTACACAGGTTTCACGTTCTGGATTTATCAGAAAAATTAAACAGATAAACATTTCGAGTTAAGAAAAAAAGGTAGATGGTTAAGTTAGGAAAGCTCACTACTCAAAATACAGCATGGTGTTTTTAAATAATAGTGAATTAGGAAGATATGCGTAAACACCATACAATATATGAACTTGCACTCATTTGTTTGAAAACCTATGAGAATTTTTAGGGAAATGTTGGAAGACAGTCACACTCAGCCTTGATACTCTTATTCTTTATGATGCATTTACTGAACTGAATGCCAAATCCTTCTAATAATTCCCTAGAAGGAAATTTCAGTGTAGTGTTGTACATACATATGATTCATTTTCTGCGCTTTTTAATTCAATGTAATACTAAGTGATTACTACCACTTTAAGGCATCTGAGATATATACTACATTTTTATCTCTCTTTTTGTAAAAATAAGTTTTATTGTCTTATGAAAAAAGCTGTGCATATTAATTACTGAAAAATCAAAAAATAAACAAAACAAAAACAGGGACAAGAAGATAACCTGTAATTCTACCCACAAGAAAAAAATGCTCTTAAAGGTTCAGTGCCTGTGCTTCCAGACACTTTTCTATAATTCTTTTCCTTATAAAATTAGAGTTACACAAAACATTTTATTCTTTTGGATATATATGAGGAACAACTATTCATGTTAACATTTTTGACAATTTTATGGTGTTCCTTTCTGTGGAGTACCCTGATCTATTTAATTAATCCCCTATTGCTTGACATTTAAAATTTTCCAATTTTTTGAAAGTACAAGTAGCACTATAATGAATGAATTGTAATTAAATCTTTCCACACAATCTTTATTATATTCTAAGAATAAACTCACCAACCTGAAATTACTGGGTCAGAGGGCATGATTACTTTTAAAGTTTTTGATATATCTTATCAAGTTGTCCTCCCCAAATATTCTGTCATTTACACTCACATCGTATGAGTGTTATTTCTCTGTATTTTAACCCATGTTCACTAAAAACATCTTCACGAATTTGGTAGACAAAAATGTTGCTTCTCTGCTTGTGGGTCTTTAAAGATATTGTCCTTTTGTTACATACTGTGACATGTTTCCATTTTGTAATTTGTCTTAAGTTTGTGAGCTTGTAAAGAATAGATTGTCAAATGTATTTGGTTTTTTTCCTCCATGGCTCTTGACCTCGGTATCATGCCTAGAAAATGTATACACATATTCTGCAGCCCAAGTTTATGTGGCAATTTACCTATATTTTCTTCTGTTATCTTTATAGTTTATTTACTTTTTAAATTTATTTTTTTTATTTATTTTTATTTTTAGGCTGTGTTGGGTCTTTGTTGCTGCTCACGGGCTTTCTGTAGTTGTGGCGAGCCGGGACTACTCTTTGCAATGCTGGGCTTCTCAGTGCGGTGGCTTCTCGTTGTGGAGCACGGGCTCTAGGCACGCGGGCTTCAGTAGTTGTGGTGCACGGGCTTAGTTGCTCCGCAGCACGTGGGATCTTCCTGGACCAGGGCTCAAACCCACATCCCCTGCATTGGCAGGCGGATTCTTAACCACTGCGCCACCAGGGAAGCCCCTATTTTTTTTTTTTTTACAAATAAATTTTTAATTTCGGAGGGGTGGGGGAAAAATAAGAGGTAAATATGTAATTATTTTCATTCCTCAAATGTTTATCCAACTGTAACAACACAACTATTGAATAAACCATCCTGTCCTCACTTATTTGTACTTTGTAAAGTTAAAAAGTAATTCAATTATTTAAAAATTTGCATTGTGTTCTATAAAAACATGCTGATCTAAACATTAGCAATCCTTCTGTGACTGCAGTAAAAATGCAACTGCTGTACTGGATCAAGTCTCTTAGTGCCTTTTATAAAAAATCAAGAATTCCTTTATAAAGTGAAGGTGTGGGGCAAAATTACGATTTGATTGCCAGTGAGAGCCCTCTTGGTCATCTTGTCCCCTTTCTTCAAACCTAGGATTTCTTGGAAAATTCCAAATCAAGATCTGCTGTATTAAATGGCATTAGGAAAACATTTCCTAGTTGCTCTCTAATTGTAAAGGAATATTGAAAGTATTGCACATTTAAAAATTTTAGACAGTTCATCTGTTTATTTAGTAACCATTTTGAAAAATATAACGTTAACTGCTTTTGCCCTTGTCTACCGAAAAAAATGCACAACCTAAAAGTTGAGAATTATGTTTTATTCTCCGGGCAAAACTGAGGACTTAAGCCTGGGACACAGCCTCTCACATAGCTCTAAGGGACTGCTCCAAAGAGGTTAGGGAGGAACCAGGATATATAGGCGTTTTTGCAACAAAGAACAGGTAGTTAGAACATCAAAAGATTACTGTTAATTAAAGAAAGTTATATCTCAAGTTTAGGAATTTAGCGCTTTTCTGTGTATGGGAAGGTGCAAGAGTCTGGGCTCACTGAAATCGTTTTTTTTATATGCACCTCAGCTATCTGGGGCCAGTATCCCATGCTTTCCCATCCTGAGTCTCCTCTCGGGGTGCATCGCTGAGGGTGGCTGCAGTGGCTGAGGGCTGCAATATCCTTTGTTTATTGCAGCAGGCAACATTTTTTCATTCATACGCTTCTTAAAAATTTTTTAATATCATTAAGAAAATTGGAAACGCCTCCCAAGTCATTGATTATTGTAAGAACTGGTGGAACAGAGCTGAATTCACTCAGTGACTAATTAGATTGTTTCTTGTCTTACCTTTGTGATATACTGACTGTGACTTACAAGAAATATGGAGTTGGTCATTCAGATGACCAAAATATATTTCTCATATATATTTGGTGTTAGTCCACAGTTCCTGGCTAAGAGCTCCTAAAACCCTTGGAATTTCCTAAGTGTTGAGAGTGATAAAAGTGTCTTTGGGCTCATCAATGAGGTGACCTTTGAAATGCACCTAGGGATGGGAGCTGGTTGCCAATGGAGCCAACGTGTGGTGAGAGGGCTGGAACTTTTAGCCCCATCCCCTGACCTCTGGGGCGGGAAGCTGAAATTTGAATGAAATGTGTCTGTGTAATGCAGCCTCCATAAAAACCCGAAAGGATGGGGTTTGGAGAGCTTCCAGGTTGCTGAACACGTGGAGTGTTGGGGGAGAGGTGAGCTTGGAGAGGGCATGGAAGCTCTGTCTTTTCTCCATACCTTTCCCTGTGCGTCTCTTCCGTCTGTTCCTGACTGATATCCTTTTAAAACAAACTGGTAATCTATTAAGTGAAATGTTTCTCAGTTCTTCGAGCTGCTCTAGCAAATTAATGGAATCCAAGGAGGGGGTTGTGGGTACCTGTGATCTGTAGCCAGTTGGTCAGAAGCACAGATAACAACCTTGGCTTGTGACTGGCATCTGAAGTGGGCTGGGTTGGAGGCGGGGCAGTCTTGTAAGAGTGAACCCTTAACCAGTAGAATCTGATACTGTCTCTGGGTAGATAGTGTCAGAGACACTCTGCTGGTGTCCAGAGAATTGCTTGCTGGTGTGGGGAAACTCCCCTTTACCACATTGTAGTTGGTACCAGGAATCTACTTTAACCTTTATGCAGGCGAAAGACCAAAAACATTCAATTATCTATTTCTCAAGGGTAATTGAAGCGATCATTGAATTAAGCTTAATTTAGTGGTGTTAGAAATTACTTTTGAATGTAATAGAGACTTAGTCAAATGTCTTATCGTTCTAATGATATTTTGAGGTCTAGCATTCACTTCTAGGAACTCTATTTTTCAAATAGCAAAGGTGCTGAGAATATAGGCACATATGAATTAATGAACAGAAAAGAATATGAAAAGGAAATACGTGGCATGACATAAAAAATAGGGTAGACAATCCTTATTTTTGGATGGTTAGAACAGTCCTTCTTAAACTTTCTTGTTCATGAGTCATCCTGGGGTCTTCATTAAGGTACGTATTCTAATGCAGAATCCAGGGTTGATTAAGATACATATTCTAATGCAGAATCTGGGGTAAGCCTGACAGTCTACATTTCTAGCAAACTTCTGGTGATGATAAGGCTGCTGGTCCATGGAGCACACACACACTTTGATTGGCAACAGAGGAATTTGAGTTCTTTCATCTCTGTAGTTCTAGGCTTAACTAACAATAAGAGATTCCTCCTTTACTTGGTAAAGGGATACCTTGGACTTAATTTTCCCAACTCTCAGGTAAAAAGAAAGGTGATAGCACATTCTTAGATTTCTCCAGGCAGTAATAGTGGAAGTGCACCAAAGTCAACAGAACTTCAGTGATGCTGAGCAATGCTATTACAGCACATACAAGAGAGACTTTTGCAGTCTCTTCCATTGGGTAGAAAAGACCAGTCACCATGGAGTGTCTCTGCCGTAAGCTTTCCAAACTACGCAAGAGCTGCTTCTCATTTGCCAAGAGTTTCTGATTTGCCTGACTATCCTTTGGTCTCTTCTCTAACGTATGGTAATCATTAGTGTGTACAGGAGGCTGTGTGGAGTGTGAATGTGTGTGTGTTTAAGTTGACAGATAATTTAAGGGTTTTTTTTGAATAAGGGTTTTAAGGCAAATATAACCAACTAAAGAAAATTCCAACTTTGCAGATTTCCAATTACAAGGAGGCTAATGGGAGATGTTAAAGTTCTAGCTGCAGATTTGCTGTTAACTAACTATATGGTCTTTTGGACAAATCACTTTACAACCTGGGCTTCAAGTCCTCATTTATTAAATGAGCAAGTGGTGTAAGATGACCTCTAGTGTCTTTTGAGTCAATAGTTTGATAAGAAGAGCTTGGTGTAAAATCTGAAATGCCTTTCTCTGTTTTTCTCCCCTTTCTAGTCACTTGTCAAGGGAGCTACCTAAGGAAAAGCAATGAGAATAGATTTGAAACAGTCCAGACTGAGGTCAGCTTAAGCAAATCCCCCAGTAACTCTGAGCCTCGTGTTCTTGTTTATAGAATGGGCATAAGGAACCCCATCTCATGACACAGCAGTGAGGGACAAATGAGGTGAACGGTGTGAAAGTGCTCAACCAAGGTGGCTAGCTGGTGGGTCCCCCGATTCTCTTTCTGTTACTTTGAGCACCTGTTGTTAATCAAACTGGCAGCATTAATTGCAGCAAATCAAAACTTTAAAAAAAATCCCTTTTCCGATTGCCCTATGCAGACCGATGTATTAACATTCATTATTCCCCCTGCAAATGAAGCGGAACTTCCATATCTGCCATCCTCATTCATGACGTACTCATTCACTAGCCTATGTATCAATACATATGCTGTTCCCTCTGCTTGCAATGACCATTCTCCCTTCTCTCCTTCCTGCTTGTAAAGCTCTTTTCTTCCAAGGCTCAAGTCCAGTGTAATGTCTCCTATGAGGGATCTCCCAGGCAAAATTAGTTGCTTGTTTCTCTGCAGTGTCATAACATTTGAACAGACCTCTTCTCCTTGCGCTTTGAGCTCTCTCAAGCCTTGCATCTTCCCTAGTGTCAGTCAACAGTGACTGGGTTATGGCAGATGCTCATAAATGTTAGCTACGTGTACATGTTTGATTGAATCCCCAAATCAAGGATTGTAGACATCTGGTTCCCCTACATCTGCTGCAGGGCAAAACCGAAAATGAATCTCTACAGCAGCTCTTGACAGCAGAGTTGTTATTTTATACTCTTTAATTGGAAGCTCTTGCTTTTTTCTTGTTATAGCTAGTGAATCCACGCCAGAGCAATTATCCCCGATGGAGTTAACTTCAAGAGAAACCACAAGGAGGAAGTTGGGGATCTGAGAAAACTCTTCCCAGAAAGAAAGTAGATGCGCCAATATTTAGTTTAGACTCTAAAGAGACATTCACCATGAAATTAAATTTAAATCTGAGATGACCAGCATCTTCAGGGAAAGTAGGAAGAATTAAGAATTTTACATTCTTAATGGAAAAATGAGGAAGTGAATTTTTTCTTGGTCTTATATCATAACTGGAAAATCATTTCATAAGCCAAAAGCTTCAAACCATTTGCCAGAGTTGGAAAAAAAAATGTCAACTGAAAATACCAAGTGTTTGACACTTTGATATCTGTAATGCTCTGAGATTTCATTTTCATTGTTTTTGTGTGGTTTAGGAAGTGACCAAGGCTTCTGTAACTGTACTGATTCAGTTGTTTAATTCAGAAAGCATGTATCAGTCATATTCTATGTGCTGAGTGCTGTTCTGGAAACAGTAGACATGTATTTGATAGGAAAAAATTGAGATTAAAAGAAGAACAAGATCCAGTAGTCCTTTTCCTAGAATTCCTAGTAACCATGGCCCTCTGGCACCTAGTCACTTTCACACCTTGAGAAATTGCAGGGGGAGCTGCAGGATTACTCAGACAAGCATTGCAAATAAATTTGAGGGAGCAGTAGGTTCCTAGAGAAGCTGTTAGAGAAGTGGCATACTCTTTCATTAAAGGCAGTATGAAATGTTACTTCCTTCTGATTTGAAAATATTGGACGCAGACGTGTTTGAAATTTCATTATGAAGTTGGTTTCAGTGTTTATTTGTTCTCTCTGCTGTGGTTATGTGTGGAGAGAAGGATGTGGGAAAAAAGAGAGAATGGTTAAAAAATACGTTTAAGCTGATTCAGAGTCTAGAAAGATGAGTCGAGTTTGTCCTTGAACTTTGTTTTCAGCAGTGGATATGGCAAATAGGCCAGACGTGTCCAAACTGGAGTGATGCTGACGGTGGTTCCAGTCAAGTTAACAGTTGATGGTCCCTGCTACGTACGAGGTCCTCCAGGGGAATCAAAGATCAAGAGGACACAATCCCGCCCGTGGAAGGTCTGACACATTGCAAAATGGTTAAGACTGGGCTGAAAATGGCAGAATAAGCTAAGTGCTATCACAGAGGTTCAAAGTGCTGTTGGGTTAGTAAAGGGAGGGAGATAACATATGTCAGTCGGGAGCAATCAGGAAAGGTGCCGTGGTGGTGGTGTTTGAAATGGACGTTGGTAAATTAGGCAGTGTTTTCAGTGGCAGAATTGATTTTCTGTATCACTTTAGAAGTTCTGCTCTTCCAATTCACATTTCTGCCATCACCATAATCATAAGCTCTTCTTGTACAGCAGCTGGTAATTAGTCTGGCTGGAGTACGGTATATTATTAGGGGGTTGTGGATCTGTTGGGCAGAAACAGGAAAGATACCTGTGGATTTACAGTTCCAGGCAGGAGAGTCTGTTCTTTAATATTCAGTGGGGAAATCTTTGAAGGTTTGAGCAGAGCATTGTAGTGACTGCACTTGTGCTTCATTAATTGTAATCTGGCAGCTTGGAGTAGTGCGAACTCATTTTCAGTTGCCAGAGCAGATAAGAGTGGAGAGACTGTCACAGATGTCCAGTTAAGATGTAGTGAAACCACAGAACTAGCAAGGTCAAGGGACTCAGGCAGAGAGTTCTTAGGTTTGACACCAAAAGGTGATCAGTAAAAGGACAAATTGATAAATCGGACTTTATCAAAACTAAAAATTTGCTCTGTGAAAAATCCTATTAAGAGGATTAAAAGACAAACTACAAAATGGGAGAAAATATTTGCAAACCACCTATCTGATAAAGGACTGTGTCCACAATATGTGAAGAACTCTCAAAACTCAATAGTAAACAAAACAAAACCAATCCATTTTGAAAACAGATAAATGATATAAACAGACATTCACTGAAGAGGATATTCAGATGGTAAATGAGCACATGAAAAGATGGTCAGCATCATTAGTCATTAGGGAAGTGCAAATTAAACCCACAGTGAGATATCACTACACAACTTTAAGAATGTCTAAAGGAAAAAATCGTGACAGCACAACACCATAGATTGTTGAGTATGTAGAGAAACTGGATTATTTGCCCATTGCTCATATGAATGTTTACTATCACAGTCACTATGGAAAAGAATTTAGTAGTTTCCTATAAAACTATATGTGTAATTACCATCCTTCCAAAAGTTCAGGAAAATGATATTTACATTAAAATGAGCAACAGAAGAGTATTGAGGTCAAATCTTATACAGAATGACTCGAAGAAAAAAGGTGGTCAAGGACATAATAACATCCCTACCAACAATGAAAGCATAGTATAAAGATATGGTCCAAAAATATATCTGTAAGATTAATTTGCAAGACAAGAGACATTAAGAAAATTATATCAGACATGAAATAAACATAAATCAGAATTAGAAAAACTCAGAAGTGAAATGAAAGAATTCAAGAAGTAATTAGAAATAAAATAAATAATTAAAAATAAAATAATGATTTTTTAAATTTAATTTTATTTTTTTATACAGCAGGTTCTTATTAGCTATTTTACTAGTGTATATATGTCAATCCCAATCTCCCAATTCATCCCACTCTCCACTCCCCCACTTTCCCCCTTGGTGTCCATACATTTGTTCTCTACATTTGTGTCTCTATTTCTGCCTTACGAACTGGTTCATCTGTACCGTTTTCCTAGATTCCACATATATGTGTTAACATACGATATTTGTTTTTCTCTGTCTGACTTCACTCTGTATGACCGTCTGGGTCCATCCATGTCTCTACAGATGACTCAATTTCATTCCTTTTTATGGCTGAGTAATATTCCATTGTGTATATGTACCACATGTTCTTTATCCATTCATCTGTCGATGGGCATTTAGGTTGCTTCCATGACCTGGCTACTGTAAATAGTGCTGCAGTGAACATTGGGGGGCATGTGTCTTTTTGAATTATGGTTTTCTCTGGGTATATGCCCAGTAGTGGGATTGTTGGGTCACATGATAGTTTTATCTTTAGTTTCTAAGGAACCTCCATACTGTTCTCCATAGTGGCTGTATCAATTTGCATTCCCACCAGCAGTGCAAGAGGGCTCCCTTTTCTCCACACCCTCTCCAGCATTTGTTGTTTGTAGATTTTTCTGATGATGCCCATTCTAACTGGTGTGAGGTGATACCTCACTGTAGTTTTGATTTGCATTTCTCTTATAATTAGTGATGTTGAGCAGCTTTTCAAGTGCCTCTTGGCCATCTGTATGTCTTCTTTGGAGAAATGTCTGTTTAGGTCTTCTGACCATTTATTGATTGGGTTGTTTTTTTAATATTGAGCTGCATGAGCTGTTTATATATTTTGGAGATTAATCCTTTGTCCGTTGACTCGTTTGCAAATATTTTCTCCCATTCTGAGGGTTGTCATTTCATCTTGTTTATACTTTCCTTTGCAGTGCAAAAGGTTTTAAGTTTCATTAGGTCCCATTTATTTATTTTTGTTTTTGTTTCCATTACTCTAAGAGGTGGGTCAAAAAAGATCTTGCTGTGATTTATGTCAAAGAGTGTTCTTCCTATGTTTTCCTCTAAGAGTTTTATAGTGTCCAGTCTTACATTTAGGTCTTTAATCCATTTTGAGTTTATTTTTGTGTATGGTGTTAGGGAGTGTTCTAATTTCATTCTTTTACATGTAGCTGTCCAGTTTTCCCAGCACCACTTATTGAAGAGACTGTCTTTTCTCCATTGTATGTACTTGCCTCCTTTGTCATAGATTAGTTGACCATAGGTGTGTGGGTTTTATCTCTGGGCTTTCTATCCTGTTCCATTGATTATATATGTCTGTTGTTGTGCCAGTGCCGTGTTGTTTTGATTACTGTAGCTTTGTAGTATAGTCTGAAGTCAGGAAGTCTGATTTCTCCAGCTCCAGTATTTTCCCTCAAGATTGCTTTGGCTATTCGGGGTCTTTTGTGTCTCCATACAAATTTTAAGATTTTTTTTGTTCTACTTCTATAAAAAATGCCATTGGTAATTTGATAGGGATTGCATTGAATCTGTAGATTGCTTTGGGTAGTATAGTTATTTTCACAGTATTGAGTATTCCAGTCCAAGAACATGGTATATCTCTCCATCTGTCTGTGTCATCTTTGATTTCTTTCATCAGTGTCTTAGAATTTTCTGAGTACAGGTATTTTACCTCCTTAAGTAGGTTTATTCCTAGGTAGTTTATTCTTTTTGTGGCAGTGGGGAATGGGATTGTTTCCTTAATTTCTCTTTCTGATCTTTCGTTGTTAGTGTATAGGAATGCAAGAGATTTCTGTTCATTAATCTTGTATCCTGCAACTTTACCAAATTCATTGATTAGCTCTAGTAGTTTTCTGGTGGCATCTTTAGGATGATCTATGTATAGTACCATGTCACCTGCAAACAGCGACATGCTAGTAGCCATGCCATGGCTAGGACTTCCAAAAACTATGTTGAATAAGAGTGGCGAGAGTGGACATCCTTGTCTTGTTCCTGACCTTAGAGGAAATGCTTTCAGTTTTTCACCATTGAGAATGATGTTTGCTATGGGTTTGTCATGTATGGCCTTTATTATGTTGAGGTAGATTCCCTCTATGCGCACTTTCTGGAGAGTTTTTATCATAAATGGGTGTTGAAATTTGTCAAAAGCTTTTTCTGCATCTATTGAGATGATCATATAGTTTTTCTTCTTCAGTTTGTAAATATGGTGTAGCACATTGATTCATCTACATATATTGTAGAACCCTTGCATCCCTGGGATAAATCCCACTTGATCATGGTGTATGATCCTTTTAATGTGTTGTTGGATTCTGTTTGCTAGTATTTTGTTGAGGATTTTTGCATGTAAATTCAATAGTGATATTGCTCACTCACTGTTGTGGCCTCTCCTGTTGTGGAGCACAGGCTCCGGATGTGCAGGCTAAGCGGCCATGGCTCACGGGCCTAGCCACTCC
This sequence comes from Platanista minor, assembly GCA_004363435.1. Classification (NCBI taxonomy): domain Eukaryota; kingdom Metazoa; phylum Chordata; class Mammalia; order Artiodactyla; family Platanistidae; genus Platanista; species Platanista minor. The sequence continues at coordinate 5,507 of RJWK010033697.1, read as the reverse complement.
ATGGCATGTGGGATCTTCCCGGACCGGGGCACGAACCCGTGTTCCCTGCATTGGCAGGCAGACTCTCAACCACTGCGCCACCAGGGAAGCCCTATTCTTTTTTTTTATCTTTGTCTGGTTTTGGTATCAGGGTGATGGTGGCCTCTTAGTATGAGTTTGAGAGTGTTCCTTCCTCTGCAGTTTTTTTGGAAGAGTTTGAGAAGGACGGGTGTTAGCTCTTCTCTAAGCATTTGATAGAATTCACCTGTGAAGCCATCTGGTCCTGAGCTTTTGTTTGTTGGAAGATTTTTAATCACAGTTCCAATTTCATTACTTGTGATTGGTCTATTCATATTTTCTGTTTCTGCCTGGTTCAGTCTTGGAAGGTTGCTATTGGTTTATAGCTGTTAGCATTTGCCTTATGTATTCAGGTGCTCCTACGTAGGGTGCATATATATTTATAATTGTTATATCTTCTTCTTGGATTGATCCCTTGATCATTATGTAGTCTCCATCCTTGTCTGTTGTAACATTCTTTATTTTAGTTTATTTTGTCTGATACGAGTATTGCTACTCCAGCTTTCTTTTGATTTCCATTTGCATGGAATATCTTTTTCCATTCCCTCACTTTCAGTCTGTATGTGTCCCTAGGTCTGAAGTGGGTCTCTTGTAGACAGCGTATGTACGGGTCTTGTTTTATATCCGTTCAGCCAGTCTATGTCTTTTGGATGGGGGATTTAATCCATTTACAGTTAAGGTAATTATCGATATGTAAGTTCCTATTACCATTTGCTTAATTGTTTTGGGTTTGTTTTTGTAGGTCTTTTCCTTCTCTTGTGTTTCTGCCTAGAGAAGTTCCTTTAGCATTTGTTATAAAGATGTTTTGGTGGTGATGAATTCTCTTAGCTTTTGCTTGTCTGTAAAGCTTTTGATTTCTCTGTGCAATCTGAATGAGATCCTTGCTGGGTAGAGTAATCTTGGTTGTAGGTTCTTCCCCTTTCATCACTTTAAATATATCGTGCCACTCCCTTTCCGGCTTGTAGAGTTTCTGCTGAGAAGTCAGCTGTTAACCTTATGGGAATTCCCTTGTATGTTATTTGTCGTTTTTCCTTTGTTGCTTTTAATTGTCTTTGTCTTTCATTTTTGTCAGTTTGATTACTATGTGTCTTGGTGTGTTTCTCCTTGGGTTCATCCTGCCTGGGACTCTCTGTGCTTCCTGGACTGGGCTGGCTATTTCCTTTCCCATGTTAGGGAAGTTTCTGACTATAATCTCTTCACATATTTTCTCGGGTCCTTTCTCTCTCTCTTCTCCTTCTGGGACCCCTATAATGTGAATGTTGTTGCATTTAATGTTGTCCCAGAGGTCTCTTAGGCTTCCATCATTTCTTTTCATTCTTTTTACTTTATTCTGTTCCACAGCAGTGAGTTCCTTCGTTCTATCTTCCAGGTCACTTATCCGTTCTTCTGCCTCAGTTATTCTGCTATTGATTCCTTCTAATGTAGTTTTCATTTCAGTTATTGTATTGTTCATCTCTGTTTGTTTGTTCTTTAATTCTTCTTGGTCTTTGTTCTTTAATTCGTCTAGGTCTTTGGTAAATATTTCTTGTGTCTTCTCCATGTTTTTCTCCATTCTTTTCCCGAGGTCCTGGATCATCTTCACTATCATTATTGTGACTTCTTTTTCTGGAAGGTTGCCTATCTCCACTTCATTTACTTGTTTTTCTGGGGTTTTATCTTGTTCCTTCCTCTAGTACATAGCTGTCTGCCTTTTCATTTTGTCTTTCTGTGAATGTGGTTTTCATTTCCCAGGCTGCAGAATTGTAGTTCTTCTTGCTTCTGCTGTCTGTTCTCTGGTGGATGAGGCTACCTAAGAGGCTTGTGCAAGCTTTCTGATGGGAGGGACTGGTGGTGGGTAGAGCTGGGTGTTGCTTTGGTGGGCAGAGCTCAGTAAAACTTTAATCTGCTTGTCTGCTGATTGGTGGGGCTGAGTTTCCTCCCTGTTGGTTGTTTGGCCCGAGGTGACCCAGCACAGGAGGCTACAGGCTCTTTGGTGGGGCTAATCACGGACTCTGGGAGGGCTTATGCCAAGAAGCACCTCCCAGAACCTCTGCTGCTAGTGTTCCTGTCCTTGCGGTGAGCCACAGCCATCCCCTGCCTCTGCAGGAGACCTTCCAACACTAGCAGGTAGGTCTGGTTCAGTCTCCTATGGGGTCACTGCTCCTTCTCCTGGGTCTTGATGCGCACACTGCTTTGTGTGTGCCCTCCAAGAGTGGAGTCTCTTCTTTCCCCCAGTGCTATTGAAGTCCTGCAGTCAAATCCATCTTGCCTTCAAAGTCTGATTCTCTGGGAATTCCTCCTCCTGTTGCCGGACCCCCAGGTTGGGAAGCCTGATGTGGGGCTCAGAGCCTGCACTCCAGTGAGTGAACTTCTGTGGTATAATTGTTCTTCAGTTTGTGAGTCACCCACCCAGCTGTTATGGGATTTGATTTTATTGTGATTGCGCCCCTCCTGCTGTCTCATTGCAGCTTCTCATTTCTCTTTGGATGTGGGGTATCTTATTTGGTGAATTCCAGTGTCTTCCTGTCGATGATCATTTAGGAGTTAGTTGTGATTTCGTTGCTCTTGCAAGAGGGAGTGAGCGCACATCCTTCTACTCTGCCATCTTGAACCAGTCTTTGAAAAAATAAAATAATGATTTTAGAAATGAAGACTCAATAGAAGCGACAAAAACTACATCAGATAAAGGAGAAAAATGGAAATTTTTTTAAATGTAAGAGGGAATATAAAAACACATAAAAATAATTCAAAAGAAAATTGCAAACATAAGCAAAGAAGATGCAACATATACATAAGTCTCTGAAAAAGATATCAGAACAAAGAAACAAATACTAAAATTACAATTGAGAAAATATTGATGAAATAATTGAAAACATGTACTGAAAGAATAAACTTTATACCTGAAAATATTATATTGGCCTAAAATGCCCAGCATAAAGCACTTTCTAGTAAAAATTACTGACCTTATAAAGAAAGAGAAAAAAATCCTTAGGAATCTAGACAATATTAGCATATTATCTGTTATGAGAAAGAAAAGCAGATTATCATTAGGCCTTTGACAGTAATGCTATATGCTGGAAGAAAATGGAGTAACATTAAAGATCTTCAGAGAAAGAAAATGTGATTTTATATCCAGAAAAACTGATCCTCAGAAATATAAAAGACATAGACAGTGTGATTAGCATGTAAGAATTCAGAGAATATCATTCCCATGGCCCTTCCTAGGAATCTACTAAAGAATTTGTTTCAGTGAGCCCTTCCTAAGGTTCCACTAGAGAATGACTTTGGACAACCAAAAAGACTAGAGAGGCATCCACACAGGACTAGTGCGGAGTATTAAGTAGTTATTAAATGAAGGCTGAAAGGGAACAGTCCTACTGGGTAATGGCTGTATGAGTTGACAATGTAGACTTAGCATGATTATAAAACAAAACGTAGAGATAGGGGTGCACATTTACAAAACCAAACCAGTGTCAAACCAAAACAACAATAAAACAATTAGACATCTGTTTCAGTAATCATAGTTGGTAGTGATAGTATTCATTATTGTTATTCTGAGACTGATGTCTTAAAAGCCCCTTTTCTCTCTCTGTCTCTGTCTCTCACATATGGCAGCTACCCCAGTCCTCAACTCTAGAACCACCTCCGGATCCCTTTCTTCCTTCTCCTGATATTCCCATTCTCTTCATTTCTTTTCTGCTGTTAACCTTTAGTCTCTTTCGGGCTTAGTTGCCCTGTGGCATGTGGGATCTTCCCGGACCAGGGATCGAACCCATGGCCCCTGCATTGGCAGGTGGATTCACTGCACCACCAGGGAAGTCCATCCATGAATGATTTTTAAAATGAGAATTAAAATAATGATTATATTGGATGCAGAAATTCCTAAATAATTTTATTGAATGAAGGAGGTACCAATTAATATCTTATAAATGAACGAATGAAAGGAATGGTAATACCCACCAAGAATGAGAATGTGACATTTACACTAGTACTTAACATGCTAACTACATTAGCAGTGGTAGTGTGTGTTTTGTTTGATTGCTTTTTACCAGATGAAAATAGCTTTCTTGGTTTTTTGAATTATAAAAATAAGTAGTCACATAGAAAATTCAAACAAGGCAGAACTTTATGAGGGGAAAAATAAAAATGTTCCCACATCTCTCCGTTCAGAGGAAGCCACTGATGGCATTTTGATGTATATCTTTCAAAACAGCTTTCTCCAAAGACAAACACAACGTTAAATTGCCACAGTAATATTACACATGCTGTTCGGCAGCCTTAACTTGGAGGTGCCTGATTCAAGCAGCCATGTAAGTGATGGGCTCTGGTCCTCTTTACATCTGATAGCTAAATAAACAGCTCTAAGATGCATGTCCTTGAATATACGTTTATTCACACTTGATAAAGTACATCGTAGAAAAAATTTTATTATGAGTGGAATATCTAACAAAGAGTACATAGGTTTTAAATTTTGAAGCATATGGGCAGACTATATTCCAGGAGCATAGAAATTTACATTGTGAATAACTGCCATTCACTGTTTTCTCACACCCGCTCCAACATTTGATACTGTCATTTTATATTTTTAAAAACTTAACAGTAAGACATAAAAAGCTTGATCTCATTGTTTTATCATATATTTCTTTATTTCTGAGATTCATTATTTTTTCACATTTTTTTTTGTTATCAGCATTTTTCTAGTTGCCAGTTGTCTGTTGTTAATCCTTCTTACTAAATTTTCAGTAGGTTGATTGCTTCTTATATTTTATAGCTGATTGTATATTGGGGATATTAAGTCTTTGTTAAGTGTGTTGAAAATATTTTACCTAGTTTATCATTGCTTTTTAAATTGGTTTAAAGTATTTAAAAATTTTTGCCGTATGTAGCTTTTAAATTTTTGAGTAATTACCAGTACTTTCTGGATTTTGTTGCATACTTAAAAAGACTTTCTCCACCCATATTTTAAACAGAGGGTAAGAAGAGGATGAAGGAAGGAGGATACATGGACAGGCATTTTACAATTTATAAAAGTAGGAAAAGGAGCTATTCAATTTATATTCTAATCAAATTACAACAAAACAAACAAACAATAATAAAACAAAAATTTATGAGCCTATCTGGTTACGGAGAATTGAACCAGATAAAATATAAAGACTTTTACCTGTTCTGTGGTGTTATGCAATCAATACATGGAGAAATGCTTTCACTGATTCAGCAAATATTAAGTACCAGATACTGGGCTAGGTTTTGATTCAGAGGAAAAAAGATACTGATTCCAAAAATAAGGTAAAATTGCCCCTGCCCACAAAGAGCTTACAGACTATAATAGGCATGTATGTACAAGGGACTGTGGAAGCCTAGAATCCTCGTTCCTTCTTCCTTCTCTCTTATTCTACTTCTAAACCATAAAGGAAATAATTGGTAAATGCTAGGAATCCTGCTTTCTTTTATTTTTTATTTTTTTTTTTTTT
>RJWK010033696.1:0-23030 GCA_004363435.1 Platanista minor | reverse complement strand
GGGGGGGGGGGGGGGGAGGCACCGTCATCCCAGGTGAGAGCCCTGGGGACACGTGAACTCGACCCGCTGAGGTGAGGCTGTCGTGAGAGCCGAGAGCGGCTCAGGTGAGGGTCTCCATGGCAACTCAGAGTGTTCATCCGGGCAAGCGGGTGATGCTGAGCAGAGAGCATTTATCTTGGACTCAGCGAGCGGGGCCTCCCTCCCTTCTCCTCTTGGGTTGGGCCGGTCCTCCCTGTGCCAGTGTCACGTATACGTGTCCCACCTCACAGTTGCTGAACCCACAATAGGTGCGTCAGCTGAAGAAGTGAGCTTTCTCGTCACTTGTGGGGACTCTAAAGCTGGGGCAGGACCTGCACCTGTGCTCCTCCAGCCGTGCACGTCCCCATCCGCACACAGGTGGCCGTGCTGTAATCACGCTCGACTCCTGTCTCCTTAATTTAACTGAGCAACGTGAGAACAGGGCTGCTGGCTTATCGGTGACACAGCTTCAATGCTCGAGATGCCAGGGGACAGGACATACTTGGATGGGGACAGGAGACCACAGGCCTGGAGGGGGGACAAGCACAGAGGCCTGGCTGAAGGTGAGAAGGGTACCAGCTCAGGCAGACCCTTGGTGAGACAGGAAGCTGGGGGTCTGTGCGCCGGGAGCTGGGGCGGGGTGATGTGGACAAGCAGGCTCCCAGGCATCCTGATGGGTGGATGGAGCGCAAGGCAGAGGTGGGCCCTGCTGTACCTGCATGGGGCTGACCTTCTAAGGTCAGGAGTGATGGGGCAAGACCCCAGGGTTGGGGAGAAGGGCCTGTAGCAGGTGGTGGGTCAGGGGGCACGGGCCTCTGTGGAGAGTCTGGACGGGGAGCGGGGCAGCTGCAGGGTCGGATGTTCTGTCTGCGGGGGAAGCAGGTATGGGGCCAGCAGCAGGGGTTCTGCTTCCTTGGGGGGGTGTGTGTAGCTGAGCAGAGGGTCTGAGCACCAGGGCGGGGTGGGCACACGGTGAGCACGTGCTGGTTCTGGCCCCGTGGTCAGTGGATGGCTCCCCTGTGCCTTGTCACCTAGGCTGGCTCCCAGCTCGTTGGGCAGGGGGGTGGGTGGGTACCGTCCATCACTGCAATGTAGCTCCCAGCACTTAGGCTCAGACCACGCATGGGCCTGTGGATTCCTGGGCGTGGACTTGAGCCTTCAGGGATAGTGGCAGACCTGAGCCAGGCCTGGGGTCTGTGGTCGCTGACCTGGCTTCTCTCCTCGGGCAGCTTTTGGCCTGGGCTCCCGCTGGCCTGGCCGCATCTGTGGCTGTTTCCCGATGATTCCCCGGCCTGGACACCGCCCCTCCTGCTACCCTCTCTCCATCATGAACCAGGCCTGCTTCACTGGCTGTGATGTCGCTGGATTCCAAGAGTTTGGATCGACTGTTACTCCAGAGCCGAACCTAACTGAGCTTCTAAAAACACATCAGCATGTGGGCTTCCCTGGTGGCGCAGTGGTTGAGTCCGCCTGCTGATGCAGGGGATGTGGGTTCGTGCCCCGGTCCGGGAAGATCCCACATGCCGCGGAGCGGCTGGGCCCGTGAGCCATGGCCGCTGAGCCTGCGCGTCCGGAGCCTGTGCTCCGCAACGGGAGAGGCCACAACAGTGAGAGGCCCGCGTATGGCAACAGAACAAAACAAAACAAATAAAAAACAAACAAAAAAACCACATCAGCACAGACCCTAGATTATTTCAAAACGAGGGTCAGCGCGTCATTTCTCCTGGCCCCGCCTGTAGTTAGAAATGCTGTCCTGGTGGTGGATGGCGTCATCGTGAGAGCAGATGCAGTGGAGCCTCGGGGACCCAGGAAGGAGAAAGACGGAGGCAGCATGTTATCCACTCTCCTCAGAACTGGGATAGACTTGACCTGGGAGCAGCGACCTGTGGAGAAGGTGGCATGGCGTGAAATGAACGCTGGGATTTCCTGAACTATCCCCGTGACCACAGCCTCTGGGCTCACCGATCAGGAAGTACCAACTCTGAGAAAAGAAATGGAAAAACCTGTTTTCCCCTGAAATCCATGTAAACTGGCACCTGACAAAGCACAGAATTAAGGGCAGGTGTTCCAGCAAAGGCTGAGACCAGGCTCCGACCCCATCCGACTGGGGACCAGGAACAGGACGCCCGCCTCCCAGGCAGACAGTTCTTGTACAGGACTTCCCGGATCTCAGCCAATAACTAACAGTAATCAGAAGGTTTTGATTGGATTCTTTTTTTTTTTGGGAGGGTGGTCTGGGCAGATCAATTATAAATTGTTATTTATTTTCCGTTTTAACATTTAAAGCAGAATTATTGAACAGCTCTCACATGGTGGCTGCCAAATGGTAATTTTCTCCATCAGTTTTATGTCTTATAGCTAATATTCTCTGTAAGGCAGAACTTTCCCTCCGCCCACCCCACTCCCATATTTTTGAAATTAAGACTTTATTTTTTAGAGTAGTTTTAGGTTTACAGAAAATTGAATGGCAAGAGTAGGGGGTCCCGTATAAGCAGCCGCCCCCAGGCTCCCCCGCTACTGACATCTTGCATCAGTGTGGCCATTTTTACACTGATGAACCTATATTGATACATTATTATTATTAACTCAAGTCCACTTTTGTTTTCGGTTGGGGTATAGTTGTTTTACAGTGTTGTGTTAGTTTCTACTGTACAGCGAAGTGAAGCAGAGATCCCTGTGCTCTACAGCAGGTTCTCATTAGTTATCTGTTTTATACATATTAAGTGTATATATGTCCATCCCCATCTCCCAATTCATCCCACCCCACCACTTTCCCCCCTTGGTGTCCATACGTTTGTTCTCTACATCTGTGTCTCTATTTCTGCCTTGCAAACCAGTTCATCTGTACCATTTTTCTAGATTCCACAAATATGCGTTAATACATGATGCTTGTTTTTCTGACCTAGAGACTCTCGTACAGAGTGAAGTAAGTCAGAAGGTGAAATCAAGTCCACTTTTACATTAGTGTTCACCCAGTGTTGTACATTCCGTGGGTTTAGACAAATGTGTAAGGACGTATATCCACCATCATGCAAGCTAGTTTTCCTGCCCTGAAAATCCTCCGTGCTCTGCCTGTTCATCCCTCCCTCCCACTAACCCCCGGCAGCCACTGATCTTTTTACTGTCTCCATAGTTTGGCTTTTTCCAGAATGTCATATGGTTGGAATCATAGAGTGTGTGGCCTTTTCAGATTGCCTTCTTTCCCTTACAAATATGCATTTATGTTTCCTCCCTGATTTTCATGGTTTGATAGCTCATGTTTTGATATTGAAGTATAGTTGATTTACAGTGTTGTGCCAGTTTCTGCTATACAGCAAAGTGATTCAGTTATACACGGAGACTTCCTTTTTTTATATTCTTTTCCATTATGGTTTATCCCAGGAGGTTGGACATAGTTCCCTGTGCTCTACAGTAGGACCTCGTTGTCTATCCATCCTGTATATTATAGTTTACGTCTGCTAATCCCACACTCCCAGTCCTTCCCTCCCTCATTTCTTTCTAGTTCCAAAGAATATTCCATTGTGCGGATGGACCACAGTCTATTTATCCATCCACCTACTGAGGTGCATCTTGGTGGCTTCCAAATTTTGGTGATTATGCTTAAAGTTGCTATAAACCTCCGTGCAGGTTTCTGTGTGGGCAAAATTGACAGTGATCAAACATGGTGGGTTTTTTCTTTAAGACAAAAGAACATTTACGACCAGCAAAAAGGGTTAGGGATGTAGTGAATATGGAAAGTTCTGAACCGGAAGCTGAGTGTGGACCTGAGATGCTGCTGCAGGTCAGCGCCTCGTCCAGCATCACTGCTCCACCCTCCACACCTAGAGAATTTTCACTCACATCCCCAGCTGAGAAGCAGACTGTCCTGGTTGAGAGGCCAGGAAAATGGGGACCAAGGGCAACACGTGAAATGAGGAAAGCGAACAATGGGGTGGACATTCTTGGAAATAAACGAAGTCATGGGCAGTTCCCCGGACAAGGGCGTATAGTGACCCAGTTACAAGTGGAGAATATATCAGGAGAGGATGTAACACAGGCTCCACCGAGAGGCCAGCGCCTTAACGTCTGGGGGACAAGCACACGACTTCCCTCTCGCCTCTGTCCGCTCCATAGGGTGACGGTCCCCGCAGGGTGGGGACGTGTGAGCATTAGGTGAGTAGCATGTGAAGCGTTCCTGTGTGGAGTGGCTCATGCTCGGTGGGGTCTCCAGAATGTGCCTTTCATGTCAGTAGCACAATGGAGACTCAGTACACGTTGTTTTCTCCTGGCTGTGGACCCAGAGGGAGGAAAACAGGGTTGATTTGGTGGCCGCCCCCAGGTGATAGGTGGTGTGACCAACTTATCCCAGTTTTCTGGGGACAGCTCTGGTGTTCACACTGAGGGTCCCCGTCTGGGAAGCCCCTTGGTCCCGGACACGCTGGCACCCTAGGCCCGTCACCTGAGAAGTGATGAGGGGCACTTCATGGTGACAGCCGAGGTTACACAAGAACCTTCTGGGGCCCGCTGATGTGCACAGGGTGTGGTAGGCCTGTCTCCCTCTGTCCTCGGGCTCCCACGAAGCAGGGCGTCTGCGAGGCCAGCATCCCTGGAGGAGCGGGGGCTCTGAGAGCAGAGGCCGGGCGCCAGGTCGCCTCGAGGGAGGGGGCAGAGGTCGGCTTGCTTGCCCTTGCTTGCCAGGCTCTCACGTGGGGTGGAAGGGAGGCGGGTTGGCTGTGGGCTCCCTTCTCCCGTGCTGTGGCTGCTGGGATGTGGCCGAGGCCGTGGCGGACACAGAGGGTCCAGGATTGGAGGGCCTGTGGTTGCCAAGCTCCTGGATGGAGTCGGCTGCTGCAGTGCCAGGCTGGCCCAAGGGGGGAAGAGACGCCCCCATCCCCGTTATTCCAGACACTGCCCTGTTGTCCTCAGCGGCTCTGCCAGCCCCAGGCTGTGCCTGTGTCCTAGCAGCTCCACCCTGAGTTCTGTGACTTCCTTAAAAGCCACCAGGTAATCGGCAGAATCTGGCTGAGAACCAGACTTCACGTCCCAAGCAGAGAGCTGAAAGCAGCTTCCTTCCTAAGTGCAGGAAGTGCGATGATGCTCACACCTGAGCTGCATCCCTGCACTCGGGCTGCGTGGTTCTCAGGCGCCCCTGGGCTGAGCTCAGGAACCCGAGTGGGGCGAAGCATCGCTTCTGGACTGAGGGACGCCCAGAAGATAATTAAATCCTGGAGGAATGACCTGTCAATGAAAACAAAGCAGCCTGTGTTATTCCGACCTTCTAGTACCTTTTCTGATGGAAATTTGGTCAGGTACCGGCGCCAATAGCAGAAAGAAGTAGGCTCATCTGCCGTTTCACCTGGAACCTCTGGGACGAGATGGATGGTGTTTTGAGCCCTGAAAGGGAAGTAAAACTAACAACTCGAGCAAAACTTCGGGCTTCTGTTTTGCACTGTCTTCCCAAACTTGAAATAAGCCCAGGCACAACAAAGGCAGGGCTGTAATAAAGCTAGAAACGTCTCTCAGCCCTTGAAGCATGTCGATGAGAAGTAGAAATTGAATACGCGTTGATGGGGCTGTTTCTGCAGAGCCCCTGTGGTGAGTCAGGGCTTCGTTTCTGAGATCCAGTGACTACGTTAGCTTCCAGGCGGTGATAGTCCAGCAGCTCGTCATCCAGGCCGAGATGTGCCTGCTTCTGCCACACGCCCCTGCAGCCGGGCTCCCGGGGAGCCCCTGCCCAGCTCCCACACGGCCCAGCTAGAAGGTTTCTCGGACACTGGATTGCTGTCTACTGGTGGTGCTCCTTTGGTGCATATCCTACAGTCTCATCGTAGCCCCTGTGTGAAATTCCCCAGGAATAGCACCTCCTTGACACAGCCCTGGGACCTCGTTAACATCAGTCTGCAGGGGGTCCAAGACGCACAGAGTACCCGGTGCCAGTGGAGTTAGCTTGAGGGCTGCCGAGCCAATGACCCCGAAGACGTCGGGGTGCATTTGGCTTGTTGGGTGCAGTTTCCGGTACAGAGAGGCCTGGTTTTAAGTGAGAGCTCCAAACAGCATATTCGTTTATTGACGACTTTTTCTCATTTGTGATCTGCCATGTTTCACAAAGGATTATAGGTGACTCATACAGGTGCGTGTGGTCCAGGAAGACACAACGCATTAGCTAAGAACTTGAGGTAGTAAAGGGAAAAGGGCGGTGATATGGCGGCAGAGACGGGGCCCCCGGGAGTGAGCCTTGGCTTTGGGACGGTGGCAGAGCCGGCCGGAGGGGGAGGAGGATGTCAGTCCGAGAACTCAGGTGACCCATGACAGGCACACGCAACCTTGGGTAAGTGGTGTCCCCAGGGGACCACGTGGGGACAGTCAGCAGCAGCATTTTTACATGAAATCGTTAGCTGAAACGTGAACCTTGGGGTGGTGTTTTTTTCACAGCTCTTGTAAATGATTACTTTACAGCAGTTTGAGATTTACAGGATGTCTCCCCCTCCATGCCCCACACCCATTTTTCCCCATCACCGTCTAACGTGAGTAGCGTACGTTTGTTATGATTAATGAACCAATATTGATGTGTTAAAATTAACTCACGCCCATGCTTTCGTTAGTAGTTACTGAATGGCCTTCTTCTGTTCCAGGATCCCTCCTGACAGTTAGCCCTCCCGTCTCCGTAGGCCCCTCTTGGTTCTGACAGTTTCTAGGGCTTTCCTTGTTTTTGACGACCTTGGCAGTTTTGAGGAGAACTGGCCCGGTGTTTTGTCGTGTGTCCCTCTGCTGAGGTTTGTCTCAAATTTGGGTCATGATTGGATGGGGGTTGTATGTAGGTTTTGGAAGAAGACTGCAGAGGCAGATGCCCTTCTCATTGCACCGTATCAAGGGCACACTTCTCACTGTGATGTGGACCTTGCTCCCCTGGCTGAGGTGTGCTTGTCAGGCTTCCCACTGTAGTTAACTCTTTTCCCCCCCTTTATGGACTGTCCTCTTCGGAAGGAAGTCACTAAGCCCAGCTCACACTTAAAGATGAGCAGTTCCGTTCCACCTCCTGCACGGCAGTGTAGCTCCATAAATTACTTGGAATTCTTCTGCAGAGGAAAGAATTCATTTATTTATGTAGTTATTTTTATCAGTGTGGACGCACGGATATTTAATTTACACCTTGCGTGATAACACAGTACTACTTTACATATTTTGTTCTTCAGCTGGCTCCAGCTTCGGCCATTGGGAGCTCTTTCATTTGGCTACCGTGTCTTTCTTTTTTTTTTTAATAGAAGTGTTACTTCTTTTTTATAAAAATACTTATTTATTATTTGTTTATTTATTTACTTTGGCTGCGCCAGCTCTTAGCTGCAACACGGGGCATCTTCACTGCAGCATGTGGACTTCTTAGTTGCGGCATGCATGTGGCATCCAGTTCCCCGACCAGGGATCGAACCCGGGCCCCCTGCATTGGGAGCATGGAGTCTTACCCACCAGACCACCAGGGAAGTTCCACCTGTGTCCTTTTGACACATAGCCATCCATGTGGATGATGATGATGATGATGATGATGATGATGATGATGATGATGGTGATGAGGATTTGACCACTTTCTTGCTTCCTGGCACCAGAAGGTGTTTCAGGCTCATTCTGTATGTTTCCTGCCCCAGTCCTAGAATCTGCCGTTCCTCCCAGGTGCCCTGGAAGAGTGGTCTTAGAAACCAAGATCTGGGTGCTGGGTGTGCTCGTTGCCACTGGGGAGTAGCTCCTTCTGAGCTCTCTCAGAGGGGAGGACAAGGAGATACGTGTGTGCACCAATCTATAAATGTTTCTATGTGTAACCACCTGAATCTGTATTCAGCTAAACATGAGTTCATACTGACCTCCCCAGTCCTAATCCATTGCCAGGGGGATCATTCTCTCCTCTCCTTGCTTTTTTGGAACCTCCCACGTAGACAGTGAGAAAGAAGCCTGGCTTCCACGCTCTGCCATCTGTGTATTCAATTGCTCAATTCCAGGGCACCTGTGTAGTGGTTTCCAGACTGTTGACCTGCACCCCACAGTGGAAAGCAACTTTATCAACTAGAGAACCGTCCTTGCATGCAGTTCTTTTGCCTTTTATCTTTCAGACTCTACTCATTCCCACAGTTACATAGGTCAGCACTTTATTCCCCCACCTCCTCCAGTGAGGTTGTTTCTAACGTTTTTAATACAATTAGACTCTTTTGTCACATTCTGCATTCTATCCTGGGATCCCACATCTCCTAAATGAACTTTTAAGCTTTATTTTAAAAATTTGCATACATTAAGCTTCACTCTTTGTGCTATAGAGTTTATGATTTTGACAGATATTTAATTCTTATATTCACCATTACGGTGTCATACAGAATAGTTTTGCAACTTAAAAAAAAAAAAAAATCCTCTGTGCCTTTTACCTATTCAATCCTGCCCCTCTCTGGAGCCCCTGGCAACCACTGATCTGTGTACCATCTCCATAGTTTTAAGTTTTCCAGGATATCATATCATTGGAATTATACAGTGTGTAGCTTTTTCAGACTGGCTTCTTTCACTTAACCACATGCATTTGAGATTTAGCCGTATCTTTTTTATGACTTGATGGCACTTTCCTTTTTAATCACTAGATAATCCACTGTATGGCTGTCCTGCTTTTGTTTATCTGTTCACCTATTGAAGGGCTTCTTGGTTGCTTCCAGCTTTTGGTGAATATGAACAAAACTGCTGCAAACACTTGTGTGCAGGTTGTGTTGTAGACATGAGTTTTCAAATCAGTTGTGTGAATACCAAGGAGTACAGTTGTTGGATCATATGGTAAAACATTTTTTAGTTTTGAAAGAAACTGCCAGATTGTCTTCCTAGGTGGCTGTACCATTTTTGCCTTCCTGCCAGCAATGATGAGAGTTCTCTGTTGTTGCTCTGCATCTTTGTCAGAAGTTGGGTTTGTCAGTGTTTTGGATGCTATCCATGCTAATAGGTGTGTAGTGGGATCTCATTGTTCTAGCCTTGAATGTTTACTTGCTCAAAATGTCCTATACTTTCCAGATTCGTGGTTTGATAGGTCCCGTGTGTCTGCTTCAAACCACATTAGTACGTGTGTGTGTGTGTGTGTGTGTGTGTGTGTGTGTGTGTGTGTGTTTTATTGCCCAGGGCTTTAGTTGTAAGAAAACCACAGGCCATTGGGACTTCCCCGGTGGTGCAGCGGTTAAGAATCCACCTGCCAACGCAGGGGACATGGGTTCGAGCCCTGGTCCGGGAAGATCCCACATGCCGCGGAGCAACTAAACCCGTGTGCCACAACTACTGAGCCTGCGCTCTAGAGCCCACGAGCCACAGCTACTGAGCCCGCGTGCCACAACTACTGAAGCTCGCGTGCCTAGAGCCCGTGCTCCGCAACAAGAGAAGCCACCACAGTGAGAAGCCCATGCACCGCAATGAAGAGTAGCCCCCGCTCCCACAACTACACAAAGCCTGAGCGCAGCAACGAAGACCCAACGCAGCCCAAAATAAATAAGTTAATTTAAAAAATAGTAATGCTTTAAAAAAAAAAAAAAAAAGAAAGAAAGGAAAATTGCAGGCCATAGACCACTTCTCAGAGCCTGCCCTCCTTGGTTTTGCTATTGGAAGGACAAAAATCACAACTTCTGAGCCATGCCTTCTCCACAGCCTGATTGACAAATGGGGCCGCATGACCCATTCCCCTCATGGTCCTTGCATTCGACACCAACAAGCCCAGGACACCTGTCTGGGAGCAAGAACCATCCACTTTTAAAAAAAATTTTATTGAAGTAGAGTTGACTTACAATGTTGTGTTAATTTTTGCAGTACAGCAACGTGATTCAGTTATATATCTGTATGTATATATGTATATACCTTTTCATATTCTTCTCCATGGTGGTTTATCACAGGATGTCGAATATTGTTCCACGCGCTCTACAGCAGGACCTTGTGGTTTATCCGTTCTCTATATAATATCGATAGTTTGCATCTGCTGATCCCAAACTCCCGATACTTCTGCCCCCACAGCCCCTTCCCCTTGGCAACCTCAAGTCTGAAGAACCATCCACTTTTAAACTGTTTGATCTCCAAGCAGTTGCTATGTGCGTTCTACCTTCACAGGCCTAATTCTATCTGATGTGATTCTATCAGGGGAACGAAGAACCTGCACGCACGGCTTTCCTGGTGCTGTTGGAAATTCTGCTCATCCGGGTCCAACAAGGCCAGATCCAATAACGCTTATGAAACTAGCCAAATCACCTCTTGGTAACAGAGATTTTTATCTGGAACACGAGGCCCTTGTTCTTTTCACCAAAATCTCTTCACCTTGCCTCCATGCTTTTGTTCCCTATTGTCAAAGATTCCCCTCACAGAAAAGAGATTTGTGTCTGTTTCTCCCTGTCAGTTTCTGACCACAAATCTCGGCCTCATGAGCCCATTCGGGACTGTCTGCTCTGCAGCACATCTGAGCACCGAAGCCAGAGTCAGGGAGACCTTGAGGATGGATGGTCAGGGCTGTTCCGTTTGTGGCAGGTAGCGGGAATGCAAGGATGGCTCCGCTGGCTCGTGGACCAACATGGGAGCCAGTCGCTGGAATGCTCGGGGGTGCTGACAGTTTGCGGGAAACCCACCATGGCCATCCGCTCTGCTTAATGGCCTCAAAGGCCCGTGGGTCATTTGGATGAGTCTCACATGCTGGCCTGGGAGCTCTTCATGGGAAAGTGTCCTCCCTCGAGAGCGATGACTGTTCAGAGGAGGATAACTGTAAATCTCATTCCCTTTCATGGTCAGGGTTGGGTTATTAATAAAATATTCTGGTGGATAGGGGTCCCTATTTCAGCATACTGGAAGATTTTGTGATTTTGCATGATTCACTCATAACGAAATAATGAACACTGAAACGCTGAATGCAGATCAATGCCAGAGGTGCTGGTGTATCCAAACAGGTGCTGTCCATCCTGGTAAGTGGCTCCCTTGCCCACAGCCACCCACCCACCCCATTGTCTGTGATAATAGGGCAGTGAGTTACCCCCTCCTGTGCACCCTGTGACCCCAAGTGCTAGAGGTGGAGTGGAGGGCCGAGTTAGCGCACCTGGTTCTCACAGTCACGTGAGCATTTACGTGGACCAGGCAGGTTGTGTGGTTGCTGTGGACAGGTGTTAGTCAGTGAGCTGGATGATTGGAGAGCCTTAACCTACAAGACATTTTGGACTCACCTTCGCCGTCCTTTCATCTTACAAAGAAGGCACAGATGATCCACTGGGGTAGAGCAGAAAACACCAAACGATCTGTCTCCCCATTTAAAAACGTTTTATCTGTGTGTATTCTGTAATTTATTTAATATGTGAGTGCCATAGGGCGTGTATTTTTTATTTAAAAATTTTAAGGTATAATCGACATACGATTAAATTCAACTTTTGTTTTTTGTAAGGCTTTGTTGAAACATTTCACATACCGTTAAATTCTCCCACTTAAAGTGTGCAATTCAGTGGTTTTTAAAAATATATTCACAGGGTTGTGCACCATCACCACTGTCTAATTTTAGAACACTCTCATCACATCAAAAAGAACCCCAGTACCCACTAGCAGTGACCCCCCCCCCCTTTTTCCTCCCACTCCCCACACCTCCCGCCGCCCCAGCCCCTGGCAACCACTCATCTACTTCCCATCTCTTTGGACTTGCCTGTTCTGGACACTTTGTAGAAATGGAATCACACAACATGTGCCCTTTTGTGTCTCGTTTCTTTCACTCAACGTAATGTTTTCAAGGTTCATCCATGTTGTAGCATGTGTCAGTGCTTCGCTCCTTTTGATGGCCGGGTAATATTCCACCGTATCTACTCCTTTTGTTTATCAGCTCATCAGTTGATGGACATTTGGAGTTGTTTCCACTTTTTGTCTGTTGTGACAATGCTGCTGTGATTATTCTTGTACAAGTTGTGTGGACATATGCTTTCCTGTCTCCTGGGTATATACCTGGCGGGAATTGCTGGGTCATATAGTAGCTCCATGTTCAACCTTTTGAGGGGATGCCAGATAGTTTTCCAAAGAAGCTGCACCATTTTACATCCCACCAGCAGTGGATGAGAGTTCCAGTTTCTCCACATCCTCATCAACATTTACTATTATCTTTTTTTTTTATTATAACCATCTTAGTGAGTATAAAGTCATATCTCATTGTGGCTTTATTTGCATTTCCCTAATGACCAGTGATATTGACTGGTTATTCTTTTCATGTGCTTATTAGCCATTTGTATATCTTTGGGGAAGTGACTACTTGATCCTTTGCCCATATTTCAATATTATTCCCCGTATTTGTCTATTCTTACTGAGTTGTAAGAGTTCTTTATATATTCTGGGTACAGGTTCCTTATCAGATATATGATTTACACATATTGTCTGCCAGTCTGTGGGTTGTCTTTCCACTTTCTTGATAGTGTACTTTGATGCAGAAAAGTTTTTAATTTTGGTAACGTCTAATTGATCTGTTTCTTTGTTGCTTGTGCTTTGGGTGTCATATCTAAAAAAATTGCCTAACCCAAGGTCACAAGGATTTAATCCTGAGTTCTCGTCTATGAGTTTTATAGTTTTCGCTTTTACATTTAGGTCTGTGATTCAGTTTGATAAGTTTTGTATATGGTGTGAGGTAGAGCTCTGACTTCATTCCTCTGCATGTGGAAATCCAGTGGACCCAGCACCACTTGCTTAAAAGACTGTTCTTTTTTCCCATGGTCATGTATGACTTACAAATAAAGGGATACATCCGTATGGAGGACATAGCACCATTTTTCTTGGTTTGCTTGTTTATGGATCACATACGTGATAAAGTGGGAGACCTGTGCTCTAGGTCCATGTATCTCAGACTTGATGTCTATGAGTTACCTGGCAATCTTGTTAAAAGTCCGTTCTGATTCTGTAGATCTGGAGTGGGACCAGAGATTTTGCGTTTCTAACCAGGTCCTCGTCATGCCCACGTGCTGCTACCCATGGAGCACATTTGAATTAGCAGGTGTTTAGAGCACAGGGTCTCAAACACAGCTGCACGTTAAAAACCACTTTGGGAAGTTGTACGCATCCTAATACTTGGGTCATGCACCACACCGATTCAATTAGTGTCTGGGGGGTGGGTGCACATGACGTCACCGTGAAGTCAAGTCTGTGAAGCCGTCCTCTAGCAAAGTGCACCCCTTGGACCTCCAGGGTCACTCTCAGAGATGCAGATTCTCAGCCCTTCAGTCCTGTGGAAACGTTTCTGGGAATGGAGCCAGTATGCTCTGCATTAACCAGCTCTTTGGGTGATTCTCACACATGCCAAGTTCTAGGTAATGAGGAAGGAATCCCCGAATCCCACCTTTCCTCTCGCTGGTCCTTGGGAATTTTGAGGTGTGGCTGAGGTCCGTGTGGGGTTCAAGGCTCCTGTCAAAGTCACCAGCTGAGCCCAGACTCGAACTTGAAGGTTCCGGCCCCAAGGCCAGGCTTTTCCCACCTGTGTCGTTTTGCATGAGGCAAATGGGTACAGGGAATGGGGTGGGTGTAATCTCTCCATCAGGAACAGTTCAGTAATGGGTCCTATACTCAGTAATGGGTTAATTATTTACAAAGATAAAGTGAGTGCCCTGTTTGTGCTCCCTCGGACAGCCTTGAGGTCAAATATTAATCTTGTGTGGTTTTGTTCAACTCATTTTTAACCGTCTGTGTGCATGTATGCATCTCTGTCTGTGTATCCATCTATCTACCCTCCCTTTACCCATCCCTCCCTCCCTCCCTCCCTCTCTCTCTCTCCCTCCCTCACATCTACCCACCCACCCATCCGCCTACCTATCTACCTGTCTGTGTATCCATCTGTCTTATAACAGCTCGAGGAGATATGCCTGGTTCCCCCTGCCCCAGGACAGCCACCATCCCCAGCACAGGGCAGAGCACTTAGTAGGCCTGTGAATGCATATTTCATTCGGTCTGCATCCTGGGGGCACCAAGACCATCTCTTGCTGAGACAAGAAAGACAGTCACGAGGGGTTGGGCCTATCCAGGGGGGAGGGCGGGTGTGAGAATAAGCATTGGCTTCCCCGTTTATTTTAGAAATCACTTTTATGATGATAACATAATAAATGCGTTGCACAGGCCTTTTCAAAATACAGGAAAAAAAATCCATAATGAAGAAAATGAAGCCCATCTCTAGCGGAATCCCCTGGAGAGACTCTGACTCTGGGCTGGGCACTGTTCCAGCATCAGAAGTGACATTCGATCCTCACAGAGCCCCCCGAAGTGCAGGTCCTGCTTTTACCCTGACCATATAGGTGTGGAAACTGAGGCCCAGAGAGTTTGGGACACCTGCTGGAGGCCACCCAGCCTTTTGGGAGCAGAGCTGGGCTGTGCTGGCTCTGCGGGAGGTTCTCACCAGGCTCTGGTCCCCGGGTCCTTCTGAGGCCCCCGGATGCGCCCCTGCACCCAGGCTGGTGCACACTCCCAGCTGCAGGGCTCGGCGGCTGTCCTGGGCCTGCACAGTCTCCTGCCCGGGTCTCCCCCCACACCCAGACAGACCGCAAGCCGTGGAGCTGGCGCCCTGCTGCTGTGCTCGTAGGCGCCTCCCTCCTCATGCCCACCCGAAAACCTTCCCTTCGAAGCACAACCTGGTCATTCCCAGAGCCAAAATGCCAGCAGGCAGTTTCTAGATTGGAGGGAGTTCTGTCTTCGGCGTCATCTCTAAAGATGAGAGACCTCGGTCCCCTGATGAGGTTATATTTGCGGAGGTTCCTGTGTATTTTTTTAAAAAACTTAGAAAATTTCGAAATGCAAAACCAGAAAAATTTTCAAAGCACTGTGGTGCCAGGGAACTGCCGTTCTCAAGTGCATTGGAGGAGGGATCCCGTGCGACCCGGTTATACAGACAGTGCAGCAGCTGATTGACGAGCGTATTCTCGGTGGTCCCATCCGCCCATGTGGGGTCTCAATGGATGCCCCCTTCCTGAACGTACCTGAACGTGAGGTCTAAGCTGGGGGCCCCCCTGACCTTGCCAGCGTGGGTCCTGGCTGGGTCTGAACGTGGCAGGTGTGAACGTGGCAGGTCTGCAGTGTCATTCAAGGAGGGTCTCTGGAACCCTCCAGATGCTGCCACGTGCCACCCGATGTCCCTGGGTGGCGTCCACGGGCCGGAGGTCCCAGCTCGTACAGGAGACGCACAGCCACCGACGGGTGTCTAGTTCTCTCCACCTGCTTACGTGCCCAGCGCTGTCTGCCCAGCCGGGCCACAGGGGTCTGTGATTTGGAATTTTACCATCTGCCAATGCCTCCCTCTGAGATAGTGTTCTCATTGTAAAATGACCTTGACGCCGTTAGCTATGAAAATAGTGTCATATAAGCAAAAAAAAAATCTCCTTTGGACCGCCTAGCTTTTCTGTTGGCCACGTGCAGACAGCCAAATAAGAAAGAAACCCCCGAATCATTTGGAAGGTTGACCTTGCCCCAGGTGCCATCATCCCGAATGTGCGCTGACCTCAAACTTGAGCAGCTGCCCTAAGAGACTTGGCTTTGGAGGGTAGTTGCTGGCAGCTCCTGACGGCCCCTTCCTTTGTGCACCTTCCCAGATCACCCCTCGCCCACCGCCCTCCTGTGATGTCTTTTCCCTGCAAGGGACTCAGACCCTCGGATGCTGCTGTCTCTCTCTCTGAGTGTGCTTCTCTCTGCACGTCTGCCCCGTTTCCACATCTCTGCCCCTGTTTCCCAGGTGGTCTGGATTCCCAAACACCCCTCACCATGTCACGCTTTCCTTGCCTTGCAGATGATTTCTGTGAGGGCACATTCCCACTGTCACCAGGGTCCCCTAGCTGTCCCAGAAAACGCCTGTTTTTATTTTTTATTAATTAATTAATTTATTTTATTATTTAGGCTGCGTCGGGTCTCCGTTGCAGCACGTGGGCTTCTCCCGTTGTGGCGCGTGGGTTCTAGAGTGTGCGGGCTCAGTAGTTGCGGCATCCAAACTCTTAGTTGCGGTATGTGGCGTCTTAGTTCCCCGACCAGGGGTCGAATCCGGGCCCCCTGCATTGGGAGCGCGGAGTCTTAACCACTGGACTACCAGGGAAGTCCCAAAACTCCTAATTTTCAAAAACCCCCGCGTGAGAAGGTGCCTCTCGTAGGTACACAGCAGGGATGTGTCAGTGGCATTCGTGAGCCTCATACCACTTCCCTTGGGAGAGAATGCATAAGTTGCACTTTACACATGCTCTAGGGTGTGTCTACCCGCTGCAGATGAGTTTCAAGGAGCAGGGTAAGCCCACGAGACTCACCACGAAAAATCAAGGTACAGAGGGTTTCCAACGGTGAATTTTAAGAGCCCTCCAAACAATACCCATTTATGGACACATAAATGTTGTAACTGAAAATAGATGGGAGTCGTCAATCTAGATTCGTTATGAAGTTGCCTTTTCTGGGGATGGAGGGTGATGTGATGATGTGTCAGTGACAGGCGGTTAGAAGGGCATTCCACCCCATAGAAGATGCCCCAGTCCTTTAACTCTCAAAACGTGCTTGAGGACAGAACGATTCCTTATTAACTATTAGTGTCTTGGGCCACGGGAACCTGCATGTTGTCGTGTTACTCTTTGCACTTTTCTGTAACGTTAAGAGCCTCTCAAATTAACCACATCAGAGTCATGCACTCTGCTTGGCGGTGGCGATGGCGGGCACATGAGGGTCACTGAGGAGGGACGTCTGATAACAAAGACTCACATCCTCGGCCATGGCCACCTGCAGACTGGTCCACCTGCACGGGGTGTGGGAGCCCCTTCCTGACCCTCGTCGCCACAAAGGCGGGCTTCAGCCTTCGGTCCCCTGGGCTTCTGCCCTACTTCGTATGTTGGTCCTTCCTTGCGTTGGTCCGGTCCCATCATGATGACTGTCGGGGTCTCTCTGCTCTCCCAGATAGAGACCCCTGCAGGGCACGACCCTATGTCTTACTCATGTCTGTTTCCCTGCAGCTCAGTCCCTGGCATCTACCAAGATACCCGCCGATGCTGTGAAATTGAAATGAAGAAAGGCGGGCATCTGCCTTTCCAGTCTTTAGCTGCAGCCCTGACTGACCCCTCCTCCTGCAGGGCACCGTCGGCTGGGGCTGCAGGATTCTGTGTACCAAGGGCAGAGGCAGCCGGGGCAGCTTCTCGAACTCAGAGCCCACAAGGCGATGATGTGGAGCCCTGCCTCTGCCCCCATTTTGATTTGCCCGTGACCCCGAGAGTCACCGTCATCGTCACTAGGGTTGCCAGAGCCATGCTAAGTGCGTGACCGTTTGGGGTCGGCAGGTGGGAGCCGTGATGCCCTGGCGGGTCAGTTTGTCAAGCTCACTTTGGGACATTTGAACTTGGTTAAGGGGGTCATGTGACTTGGCAGCTTTTCCCGAAGTGCTGGTTCTGACGTGCATGTGTTTGGGACCCTAGAGACTCCCCTGACCTTAGCCGCGCAGCTGGATGACCCTGTGGAGGTGATCAAAGCTCTCCGGAACGGCGGGGCCCACCTGGACTTCCGCGCCAAAGACGGGATGACGGCCCTGCACAAAGCCGCCCGCGCCAGGAGCCTGCTGGCCCTGAAGGTACAGGCAGGGCCCGTCTCACACGGTGACGCCCCCTCCTCTGATCCCCTGGGTACGCCCTGCCCCACTCCCCATCCCACGACAGCCACCTGCCGTGACCCCACATTGTGTCCGACTAGAGCTCAGATGTGTGGTCTGGCCCTCCTACACACCCCTCCTTGGTGTGGTTGCTTTTATTATAGAATCTGCTGTTCACAAAGTTATCTTTCCCCTTCTGATTCCGCCAAAGGGCTCGTATTTTCAGCTGAAACCCACCTCCCTCCACGGGAGGGGGCTGCAAAGCCAGCCCTCCGCCACCGAGCCAGCCTCGCTGCTGCCAGAGCCGCCCCAGACATTGGAAGCTGATGCCAAGGGAGGGGGGAGGGTGGACCTCACCCCGGTCTTCCTCCCCGCACTGTTCTTCGAGCATGCTCTACTGGCCCTGGCCCTGTGCCTGCGGGCACAGGGCGCATGCCCCCAGCTCTATCAGGCCCCTGGCGAGGAGGGGAGGGGACCCACTGCTGTGGGGGTGATGACCCCCAAGATGGTGCTTTTCTGTAAAGCAGACTTCTTAACTGCATAGCAGCTGCATACTCATCAGCTGGCTTCCTCGGAAATCAAGTGTTGGTGACAACGCTTGCTAGTTTTGCCAGCTGCAGGACGTGCATGGAGATGGTTTACAGTGGACTTTTAGGTTCAGTAGTACACCTTTTTCCTGCAAATGTCACCTTCCCCTCGTTGCCGTCCGCTGGTCCGCAGGGATCAGCTGGGCTCAAGCAGGTAGTGCCCAGAGGGCCACGTGTGCAGAAGGCCTCCCCATCTCCCGGATGTGTAAGCACGTGTGCGTGCCTGGCACCAAGTGCTCCTTTAGGGCCAGAAACTTCGTCGTCTAAGTTGGGGCCTCCTGAATTCCGGGAGGCCAGGAAAAGCTCGGGAGCCGAGGGCTCCGTCACCCTGGCCTGGGGGAGCGTGACGTTCCTCTTTCTGCTTGATCGATTCACTCCTGTGAAGGGGGCTGTGAGACCAGTGACCACACGTTGGTGGTTTTTTTTCAGACCCTGTTGGAGCTTGGAGCATCCCCGGATTACAAGGACAGCTACGGTCTCACGCCGCTGTATCACACTGCGGTGGTCGGGGGCGACCCCTGCTGCTGCGAGCTGCTGCTCCACGAGCACGCGGCCGTGAGCTGCAAGGACGAGAACGGCTGGCACGAGATCCACCAGGTGCGTGGGGCTTGCCCCTCACCTGCTATCCCGACGGGCGGGGCTGGGGTGCCGGGTGAATGCCCCCTCCGTGGGAGCCGTGGGCGCCCCGATAGAGCATGCAGGTGCTTTCTGAGCACAGGTGACCCAGAACAGGGCCTTATTTCCGTGGATGAGGCGCATGTTTCCCAGATCCCACCTGCAGCAGTGGAGTTGGGGGAGTGTCGGCTGTGGTCGTGGCAGAAACAGATCCACCTGGTGGCTCCGACGAAGAGTCTTTAGTGGACCGAGGGCAAGGAGAGAGGAGACACTGTGTCCCCGGACGCGGGGACAGCGGGCCGAGGAGGAGAGCACCCAGCGGGAGCCACGTCGCTGAGGGATGCGGGGAAGTACCACAGCTGCTCCATCCTCCCGCCCTCCCATTGGCTGAGCCCCGCCAGAGCAGGCCAATCACAGAGCCTAGTGGTGCAGGCCTGGAGTTCAGGGTCTCCGGGTGGAGAAGGGTGGACAGTGGGTTTGGGAAAGCAGGGGGGGGAATATCCTCACGGGAGGTCAGGGGGAGAGCCCGTCCAGGAGGTCAAGGAAGAGGCTCTGACGTTCTCTAGCTCGGCCTTTACGTTGCAGTGAATTTCACTGCTTCTCAGGCTGCCTGTTTCCCTCCACCGCCGTCACCTTACACACCTGCCCATCTGAGCAGGGTCACGCACCCGCCCACTGTGGGCAGAGGACCCGGCTGCTGAGGTGCAGCGGGAGGGCCCACCCCCCGTCTGGGCTTTCTAGTGCTCAGTTGCGGTTCATCGGCATCCCCACAGCCTGGAGAAGCATCCAGTTCCCTCCTGTGGTGTGACGGGGCTGTGCTGGGGGAGGGGGGAACCTCTGCGAAGCTGCTCACAGGACCCCCCCCGAGCCCACACCTTGGGCGGGACCTCGGAGGAGCAGTGATGCCTGCCTGCCCACTGGGCCTCTGTTTGCTCATCTGTAAAGTGGGCATCAGCAGGGCCTCCCACACCTTCGGGCCATAGAGAGGACGGAATGTTAGCAAGACCCAGTGTTTTCCAGATAAGTCCAGCCTTCCTGCTTTGGCCTCTTGGCTGAAGCGGTTGCTTCTGCCTGGAGTGTCACGTCCTGGGCCCCCAGCTCCCCGACCAAGGCTGCGCACAACCCCAGAGCCCGCGTTGCTCTGTTTGTCGCCCACAGTGGTGCTGGGCAGTGGATGGCGTCGGTACTGTTGGCTTCTTCCGTGAAGGGAGCGGAGGGTGAGCTGCTCAGGGGGCACGGGGGATGGAGGGCCCAGAGTGCACCTTGCCAGTGACCGGTTCCAGGTCTCCAGGGCTTCACTGAAGAGGGTGCTGGGAGGAGTTGCCGTTCCCCCCAGCGGGGTTGTCACTTGGCATCCGAGCGTCAGGCTGGAGGCTGTGGTCCTGGCAGTGGAGCTCCCAGTGGGCACCGTCAGCCTGGACAGATGGGGTGGGCCTGCCCTCACACACCCGGGCACTGAAGGTGCCCCCTGGGCCTGGAAGAGGCAAAGGAGTAGGGATGTGAGTCTCCCGCTGAGGGTCTCAGTGTCACACCAGCTTGCATCCTTCCGGAGCCATGGAAACGGAGCAGAAGGGCTTGGGTGGAGTCCCCGAGGTTTCCTGCTCGGCAGATCTCAAGTTCTGTGATGCTGTCTTCGTTTGGGTTCAGATTCGTCCTATGAAACCACCGCGCTCCCAGGGGAGGTGTGGGCCCTGCGGGGATGCCGCTCAGCCTGAGAGGAGGCACGCGTGCCTCTCGGCGGATGGAAGGGTCAGTTATGCGGGGAGCGAGGCCGCAAAGGAACTGAGAGGCTGGGGCAGAGGGAAGAGGCTCAGGACGCCTCCACCACCGGCCACCTCGACTGGCGGCCTTGCCGACTGGGGGGCGTCTGCCCCCCCCGCCTCAGGAATGGGCCGTGCTCCAGGGATCTGCCTCCTTTAACTCAGCAAAGCGAATGAGTGCTGGAGACCCCGCTGGGCCTGGGGCCTAGACGCATAGCTGCTCATGCTTCGTGGTGTTCGGGTGCCAGGCAGCCACCATGAGCCACTTAGCCAGAGCCCCGGGCGTTGCAGCCACACCGCAGGCCCACGCCCACCCACTGGCACACGTGTCACCTGCCAGGCCCACTCCGTGTCCTGGACACCGAACCCGGCGGTGAACAGAAACACCCAGTCCTGTGGGTCTTACGTCCCCGTGGCGGGGGGTGGGGACAGTGAGACAAATTGAAGTGAACGGAGATTACAGACCCACACGTGCTCACACGCACACACACACACGTCTGTGCCCACGTGTGGAGCAGGCCCGGCAGTGCTTCACGTCTCCCCGAGATGGTTCACACGGTGACCAGGCTGGGGCAGGACTGGGGGGGGGGGTCCCCAAGGTGTGGGCAGTGCTCTGTCCCTGTCCCTCTGCTTATCTCCGTTCATAGCTGCACTTGGCCGTCAGCTCCGTGGTGACCTTTAAAAGGCCAAGCCCAGGGCTTCCCTGGTGGCGCAGCGGTTGAGAGGCCGCCTGCCGAGGCGGGGGACGCGGGTTCGTGCCCCGGTCCGGGAGGATCCCACGTGCCGCGGAGCGGCTGGGCCCGTGAGCCGTGGCCGCTGAGCCTGCGCGTCCGGAGCCTGTGCTCCGCGACGGGAGAGGCCACTGCAGCGAGAGGCCCGCGTACCGCAAAACAAAACAAACAAACCAAAAGGCCAAACCCATCGTCACACGTGGACCCGTTGAGGGTGTGACGGGGGAGAGTTTCAGGCTCCGCCAGCGACTCCCAAGGGAGGTCCTAGCTCTGTTGGCGGGAGCAGCCCTGGGGGGAGCCATTCAGCCCCCAGGTGGACCTGCGTGGAAGGAGGAGGTACAGGCCCGGGAGGACCCTGGTGCGGAGGGGAGGCCACCTGAGGACAGGAGCCCCACGTCCTCCTCGTGACCCTCAGGGTCCCCCTGGGCCCATCCCCCTAGCCCGTCCGAAGGAAGAGCTGGGCCAGGTCAGCTCCACGCCTGATGTCCCGTTTCGTGATGTGTCTGAGAGCAGCCCACCCCGCCCCGCCCCCGCCATCATTGGGAAACGAGCGTCCACAGAACAGAGACGTTTAACTCCAGGGTTCCTTGAATGCCTGAGCCCTCCCAGGACGTGACGGGCCGAACGTGTATACGACCTGGGAACCAAAGCATCCTACCTGAAAACGCCTACATTCTTTTTTTCCCTAGATTTATCCATCCTTTAGACATATTACTTTTGTTGTTTTGCAGAGTTCTCGTTTTGAACTCCAAAATGTGAATTCAGAGTATACTGTCCTTGAAGTGTGGGATTTGAGAGGGATGCAGGGAGAGCGTTTGCCCCAAGCAGTCACGGCACTGGGGCAGTGTCCGAGTCCCCCGGGCGGTGGGCCCTGGACCATACTGGGCACGGGGACAGTGTCCCAGATGATGGGACAGACCTCAGGCCTTCACTGGCACAGATGGGAGCTGTATTGGCACGTTTTGGAAGAATCCTCAAGGACCCTGTATCTCCATATGCCAGGCATCTGCCCCTAAGCCCCTCTGTTAAATGTAGGTTCTTCTACTATTCAGGCCCGGTGAGGCCAACCCATCAGGAGATACCTGCCAGCGAGAATGGGGTGTTACCGACCCCAAGAAGAGGGTACAGCCCACCACGCACGGCCACGCAGGGAAGGCATAGGTGGTCGTGCGCACAGAGCCTTTACTGTGGTTTCCGAGGGAAGGAACAAGTGAGGCAGGACAAGCAGGCTGAGTGACCTCAGTGGCCCTGGGGCACAGGGGCTGCCCTGTTGTCTGGGACCTGCCCTGGGTGCTTAGGACAGGGGTGAGGGGCCCTGAGTGTGAGGGCCCCTTAGAGGAGGGCTTAGGCGAGGACTCTGCACGGTGGTTTGTATTTGGAAGCTGTGCTCATGGCTGAGTCCTCTTCCGTCTCCGGGAATCAGCTCTCCCTGGCAGGGCAGCCCCTTCAGGGGAGCAGCCAGCAAGACCCCTGATGCCAGAGCGTCAGAAACACAGAACACAAGGCAACAGAGTGCGTTCAGCCCAAGTCCAGCTGAGTGACCCCCTCAGCAGGGGGGCTCCGTGCCCCGACGACCTTGGGGTGACCTTGGAGAGCTCTTTGGGCTCTCTCCTCCCCTCGCCCCCCTTTCCTACCTGTTCTCCCCTCCCCCCTCAACCAGGCTCATGTTTCACCCCACTCCGTGCTGGGTTGGCCTCACACTGAGTCTGACTCCCTCATCGAATGCAGGTGACAGTCGTGGCCATCTCGCTTGTCTCTT
>RJWK010033695.1:0-23040 GCA_004363435.1 Platanista minor | reverse complement strand
TTCTTTCTTTCCTTCTTTCTTTCTTTCTTTCTTTCTTTCTTTCTTTCTTTCTTTCTTTCTTTCTTTCTTTCTTTCTTTCTTTCTTTCTTTCTTTCTTTCTTTCTTTCTTTCTTTTCTTTTCTTTCTCTCTCTCTTTCACAAATGTTGACATAGATGGACCTAGAGTCTGTCATACAGAAGGCACATAGTTTAAATCTCAGAGTGGGAAGTGGAGGCCAGTTGATTAAATTTACCTCTGATATTTCAGGGATGATGTTGATCCTGAAATACACAGTTAAGAAAAACAAATTAGAGATTAAAACACAATACATTGGGAAAACACAGTTCATCTTTTTCTAAGTATGTCATTAAAATATCATGACTTCATAAAAAATAGTATCCTTTACTATGGCTACAGTATCTAAAGAATAAGGTAAGTTAAATTTCATTGATCTTTATTAATCAGCTTTATTGAGGTATAATTTACAGTAGTAAAATTCACCAATTGTAAGTGTACAATTTGATGAATTTTGACAAATGTATACTGTTGAGTGACTAACACCATGATCAAAATGTAGGAATTTTTATCAACTCAAAAAGTTCCATCTTGTCATTTTGCAGTAAATCCTTTATCTTCAATATGGGCCACTGTTTTCTGTCACTACAAATTTGCTTCTTCTCAAATTGCATATAGATAGAATCATACAGTATATATACATATATATATATACATGCAGTCTTTTGTGTATAATTTCTTTCATCTATGTTGTTACATGTATCAATAGTCCATTCTTTTTTTTGCTAAGCAATATTCCATTGAATTAATAGAATATAATATGTTAATCTATTTACCAGTTGATGGACAGTTGGATTATTTCCACTTTTTGACTGCTATGACTAATGCTGCTATGAACATTCAAGTATAATTTTTGATGTGTGCATGTGTACTCATTTCTCTTGATTATTAACTTGGAGTGGAATAGCTAGATCAAAGGATAAACATATGTTTAACATTATAAGAAACTATCTTATAGTTGCATGATTTTACACCAGCACAGGTAACTTGAGAGCTCCAGTTGTGCAACACCCTAACAAACACTTGGTATTGTCAGTCTTTCATTTTAGCCTTTCAGGTGAGTGTGTCTGGTATGTCATAGAGATTTTTAATTTGTAATTCTATTATAGCTAATAATATTGAGAATCTTTTCATGTGCTTCGTTTGCCATTTTTAAATATTCTTTGGGGACATGTTTGTTCAAATCTTTTGTCCATTTTCTTATCAGGTGGTCTTGTTTTGAATTACAAGAAATATTTATAAATTTTGCATACAAGTCTTTTGCCAGATATATGTTTTGCAAATATTTTCTTCCAGTCTATAGCTTGCCTTTTCATTTTCTTAACACTGGCTATTGAAGAGTAGATATTTTTAACTTAAGTAAAGTCCAATTTATCTTTATTTTCTTTTATGATTTTTGCTTTTTGTATTTTGTTTGAGAAACTTTGGTCTAATTCAAAGTCTCAAAGATTTTCTCTTATAGTTTCTTCTAGAGGTTATATAGTTTTAGGTTTATGTATGGGTACATGATACATTTCAAGTAAATTTTGTATATGGTGTGAGGTAAAGATCAATAATTTTTATATATAGGTATCTAATCATTTCAGTATAATTTGTTTAAAAAAATACCCTGGGGCTTCCCTGGTGGCGCAGTGGTTGAGAGTCCGCCTGCCGATGCAGGGGACATGGGTTCATGCCCCAGTCCGGGAAGATCCCACATGCCGCAGAGTGGCTGGGCCCATGAGCCATGGCCGCTGAGCCTGCACATCCGGACGCTGTGCTCTGCAATGGGAGAGGCCACAACAGTGAGAGGCCCGCGTACTGCAAAAAAAGAAAAAAGAATATCCTTTACTCTTTGAATTTCCTTGGCCCTTTGTTGAAAATTAACTAACCTATGTGTGGGAATGTTTGTGGGCTCTATGTTCTGTTACATTGATATACTTGTCTATCTTTTCACTGATAACTACAGTCTTGAATATTACATCTTTATAGTGAGTTTTGAAATCAAGTAGTTTAAATCTTTTAATTTTGTTTTTATTCAAAATTGCTTTGAATATCCTAATTGCTTTGTATTTCCATAAAAATGTCATAATCAGCTTGTCATGTTCTATAAAAAAAGTGCTGAGATTTTCATTGTGATTGTATTGTATCCATATATAATTTCAGTAGAATTTATATTTTAACAAAATTGTATCATCCACTCATGAACATGGTATATAACTCCATTTATTGAGGATTTCTTTAATTTATCTGAGTGATATTTTATAGTTTTTAATGTTCTTAAACTTAGGGGGAAAGCATTCAGTCTTTCTCCAATAAGTATGACATTAGCTGTAGGTTTTTTGTAGATGCCTTTTATCAGGTTGAGAGTTTTTATCATCAGTGGATGTTTTATTTTGTCAAAAAAATTGTTTGCATTAATTGATATAATCATGTGATTTTTCTTAAGACTGTTAATATGTTGGATTACATTGATTGATGCTTCAGATTTTGATCCACCTTTGCATTCTTGACATAAAACCCACTTGGTTTTGATGTATTATACTTTTAAAAGTAGTACTGGATTCAATCTACTAATATTTTGTTTAGGATTTTTAGATCTATGTTCATGAGGGATATTGGTCTATAGTTTTCTTTTTCGTGTGTTGTCCCCTGTCTGGTTTTCGTATTGTAATAATGCAGGGCTTGTAAACTGAGTTGGGAAGTAATTCCTCTACTTCTATTTTCTGGAAGATACTGCATAGTATTGAAGATATTTCTTCTTTACATGCTTAGGAAAATTCACCAAAGAAAACATCTGGACCTAGAAATTTCTTGCTTTTTAAATTTACTACAAATTATATTTCATTAATAGGTATAGGGTTAGTCAAGTTATCTACTTCATCATGGATGAGCTTTAGTAATTTATGATTGCCTAGAAGTTGAACATTTTGATCTAAGTTGTTAATTTATGTGTGTAGAGTTGTTTAAAATATTTCCTTATTATCCTTTTAATATCTGTGCATTCTATACTGATATTCCATTTTCCATTTCTGATATTGGTAATTTGTGACTTCTCTCTTTTTTCTATATCAGTAATTCTTGAGGTTTACCAATTTTATTGATCTTTTCAGAGAAACATATTTTCGGTTAATTGAGATTTTCTGTTGTTTTTCTGTATCGAGTTTATTGATATCAGCTCTTATCTTGATTATTTCTTTCCTTGCTCTTGCTTTGGGTTTATTTTGCTCTTCCTTTTCTAGTTTCTTTAGGTGGAAACTTAAATTATTGATTTGTGACCTTTTTTCTTTTCTAACATAATCATTAAATGATATAAATTTTCTTCTAAGCTTTGCTTAACCATGTCTCACAAAATGTGATATGTTGTATTTTAATTTATATTAAGTTCAAATTTAGCAGTATGTTGTTTAATTTTGAATTGATGAGAGATATTAACTTTATACTTCTGTTTTAGATTTCTAGCTTAATTACACAATGGTCAGAGGGGACATTATATGATTTCAATTTTTAAACATTTGTCAAGGTTTGTTTTATGACATAAAATGTGGTCTAGTTTGGTGAATGTTCCATGTGTTCTTTAAATGACTGTATTCTGCTATTGTTGAATGGAGTATTGTATAATTGTCAATTAGTTCAATTGTTTGATTGTGTCATTCAGTTCTTCTCTATTCTTACCAAGTTTATCTCTACTAGTTCTATCACTAACAGAGGAGTGTTGAAGTCTTCAACTATAATTGTGTATTTGTCTGTTTCTCTTTTTGGTTCTGTTTGTTTTTGCTTCATGTCTTTTAAACGTCAGTAGTTAGATATATATGGATTTATGATAGTTATAACTTCTTGGTGAATTGACCCATTCATCAATATCTGATGTCTGTTTTTATCTTTTAATTTTGTTCGTTCTAAAGTCTGCTTTCATATTAATATAACCACAATGACTTTCTTTTAATTTGTGTTTATATGGTATATCTTTTCTCTTTAACATACCTATATCATTATATTTGAAATTATTTTAGATAGCGTTTAGTTGAATCATATCTTTTTCATCTTTTCAAGTAAGTTCTGTCTTTTAACTGCTGCTTTTATATCATTTATATTTGATGTAATTTCTGATATGTTTGCATTTAAGTCTACACTGTTTCTCATTTTCAGCCCTCTTTTTGATTATTTGTGTAGTTTTCAGTGTTCCATTTTAATTTATATGTTATGTTTTAACTATATATCTTTGTATCTAGGAATTACAAAATACATACTTAACTTTGCACAGTATATTTAGAATCAATATTTTACCATGTCAATTGGAATGCAGAAACTTACCAACATCTATTGCCCTTTTCCTTCCCCTTCTATGGTATAGGTGTCTTTTTTTTTAAAAGAACTTTCTTCAGATATGTTTGACATATAACAGTGTATAAGTTTATGGTGAACCACATATTAACTTGATACACTTAAATATTGTGAAATAATTATCACTGTAGCTTTGGTCTACACTTCCATCATCTTACATAGTTACTATTTCTTTTTTGTGGTGAGAACATTTAAGATCTACTCTTTTAGCAACTTCCAAATATATAATACAGTATTATTAAATATAATCATCATGCTGTACATTAGATCCCTCAAACTTACATATCTTATAACTGAAAGTTTGTACACTTTGACTAGTATCTCCCCTATTCCCCCACCCCTTAGCCTCTGGTAACCAATATTCTACTCTCTGTTTCTATGAGTTCAGTTTTTTTATATTCTACATAAAAGTGGTATCATTCAGTATTTATCTTTCTCAGTCTGACTTGTGTAACTTAGCAAGATACTCTCAAGTTTGATCCATTTTTTTGCAGATGGAAGGATTTCCTTTTTTCCTGTGGCTGAATAATATTCCATTGTATATATGTATATATTGCATCTTCTTTATGCATTCATCCATTTATGAACATTAAGAATGTTTCCAAATCATAGCTATTGTGAATAATGCTGCAATGAACAAGGTAGTGAAGATAGGTCCTTGAGATCTAATGAAATTTCTTTTAGATATATATCCAAGTGGAATTGTTGGATCATATGGTAGTTCTATTTTTAATTTTTTGAGGAACCTCTGTACAGTTTTACATAGTGGCTGTACCAATTTACATTCCCACCAACAATGGACAGGGGTTCCTTTTCCTTCACAGCCTCACAAACACTTGTTATCTCTTTTCATTTTGATGATAGGTATTCTAACAGGTGTGAAGTGATATCTTATTGTAGTTTTGATTTGCATTTTCCTGGTGATTAGTGTTGTTGTGCATCTTTTCATTTACCTGTTACCATTTGTATCATATTTAGAAAAATGTTTATCTAGTAACTATATCAATTAAAAAAATCAGATTGCTTTTATTCTGCTACTGAGTTGTATGAGTTTTCTTAAAAATATATTTTGTATATTAGCCCCTTATCAGATGTATGATTTGCAAATATTTTCTCCCATTGGGTAGGTTGCATTTTTATTTTGTGGCTTGTTCCTTTTGCTGTACAGAATCTTTTTGATTTGATGTAGTGCCATTTCTTGATTTTTGCTTTTGTTACCTGTAATTAAAAAAAAATTACTGGAGAATATTTGCTTTACAATATTGTGTTAGTTTATACTGTACAGCAAAGTGAATTAGCTATACATATACAAATAACCCTTCCTTTTTGGATTTCCTTCTCATTTAGGTCATTACAGAGCACTGTGTAGAGTT
The DNA here is from genome assembly GCA_004363435.1 of Platanista minor. Classification (NCBI taxonomy): domain Eukaryota; kingdom Metazoa; phylum Chordata; class Mammalia; order Artiodactyla; family Platanistidae; genus Platanista; species Platanista minor. Next base: position 17,289 of record RJWK010033695.1, on the reverse strand, counting down.
CCCTGTGATATACAGTAGGTTCTCTAGTTATGTATTGTTGCCTGTACTTTTGGTGTCATATCCAAAATATCACTGCCAAGACCAATGTCCAAGAGCTTATCCCATATGTATTCTTCTAGGAATGTTACAGTTTCAGGTCTTATGTTTAAGTCTTTAATACATTCTGAATAAATTTTTGTGAATGGTGCAAGATAAGGGTCCAAATTTATGATTTTGTGTGTGGTTATCCAGTTATTCCAGTATTTATTGAAGAGGCTATCCTTTCCCTATAGTGTATTTATGGCTCCCTTGTCAAATATTAGTTGACTGTATATGGGAGGGCTTATTTCTGGACTCTTGATTCTGTTCCATTGATCTTTATGTCTATATTTATGCTAGTACCATATTATTTTGATTACTATAGCTTGTAGTATAGATTTTTTTGAAATTTTTATTTTATATTGGAGTATAGTTGATTAACAATGTTGTGTTAGCTTCAGGTGTACAGCAAAGTGATTCAGTTGTACATATACATGTATCTATTCTTTCTCAACTTCTGTTCCCATTGTGGTAATTACAGAATATTGAGGAGAGTTCTCTGTGCTATACAGTAGGTCCTTGTTGGTTATCTATTTTAAGTATAGTAGTGTGTATATGTCACTCCCAAACTCCCAATCTATCCCTCTCCCCCACCCTTCCCCCCTGGTAACCATAATTTTTTTCTCTATTTTGAGTCTGTTTCTATTTTGTAGATAAGTTCATTTATATCAATATATTTTTTAGATTCCACATATAAGCACTATCATATGATATTTGGCTTTCTCTGTCTGAATTACTTCAGTTAGTATGATAATCTCCAGGTCCATTCATGTTGTGGCAAATGGCATTATTTCATTCTTTTTAATGGCAGAGTAATATTCCATTGGACATATATACCACATCTTCTCTATCCATTCCCCTGTTGATGGACATTTAGGGTGTTTCCACGTCTTGGCTATTGTAAACAGCACTGCAGTGAATATTTGGGTACATGTAAGCTTTTGAATCATGGTTTCCTCCAGATATATACACAGGAGTGGGATTGCTGGATCATATGGTAGCTCGACTTTTAGTTTCTTAAGCAACCTCCACACTGTCCACTATAGTGTCTGTACCAATTTACATTCCCTCCAACAGTATAGGAGGGTCCCCTTTTCTGCACACCATCTCCAGAATTTATTGTTTGTAGATATTTTCATGATGGCCATTCTGACTGGTGTGAGGTGATATCTCATTGTACTTTTGATTTGCATATCTCTAATAATTAGAGATGGTGAGAAAGTTTCATGTACCACTTGTCCATCTGTGTATCTTCTTTGGAGAAATGCCTATTTAGGTCTTCTGTCCATTCTTTGATTGGGTTGTTTGTTTGTTTTTTTGATATTGAGATGCATGAGCTGTTTGTAAATTTTGAAGATTAATCACTTGTCAGTTGCATCATTTGTAAATATTTTCTCGCATTCCGTGGGTTGTCTTTTTGTTTTGTTTATGGTTTCCTTTGCTGTGCAAAAGCATTTGAGTTTAATTAGGTCCCATTTGTTTATTTTTGCTCTTATTTACACAACTCTAGGAGAAGGATTAAAAAAGATATTGCTGCTATTTATGTCAAAGTGTGTTCTGCCTATGTTTTCCTCTAAGAGTTTTGTAGTATTTGGTCTTACATTTAGGACTTTAATCCATTTTGAGCTTATTTTTGTGTTTGGTGTTAAAGAATGTTGTAAATTCATTCTTTTACATATAGCTGTCCAGTTTTCCCAGCACCATTTATTGAAGAGACTGTCTCTTCTCCGTTGTATTGTCTTGACTCATTTGTAATAGATTAATTGACCATAGGTGTGTGGGTTTCTCTGGACTTTCTATCCTATTCCATTGATCTATATTTCTGTTTTTGTGCCGGTGCCATGCTGTTTTGATGACTGTAGCTTTGTAGTATAGTCTGAAGTCAGGGAGCCTGTTTCCTCCAGCTCCATTTTACTCCCTCAAGATAGCTTTGGCTATCCGGGGTCTTTTGTGTTTCCATATGTATTTTAATTTTGTTTTCATCTAGTTCTGTAAAAAATGCCTTTGGTAATTTGATAGAGATTGCATTGAACCTATATATTGCCTTGGGTAGTATAGTCATTTTGACAATATTGATTCTTCCAATCCAAGAACGTGGGATGTCTTTCCATCTGTATGTGTTACCTTCAATTTCTTTCATCAGTGTCTTATAATTTTCTGAGTACAGAAAAGGTACAGACCTTTTGCCTCCTTCGGTAGGTTTATTCCTAGGTATTTTATACATTTTGATGCAATGGTAAATGGGATTGTTTCTTTAATTTCTCTTTCTGATCTTTTGTTTTTAGTGTATAGAAATGGAACAGATTTCTGTGTAACAACTTTGTATCCTGTAACTTTATCAAATTCATTGATGAGCTCTAGTAGCTTTCTGGTAGCATCTTTAGGATTTTCTATGTATATTATCATGTCATCAGCAAATAGTGACAGTTTTATTTCTTCCTTTCCATTTGGATTCCTTTTATTTCTTTTTCTTCTCTGATTGCCATGGGTAGGACTTCCAAAACTATGTTGAATAAAAGTGGCAAGAGTGGACATCCTTGTCTTGTTCCTGATCTTAGAGGAAATGCTTTCAGCCTTTCCCCATTGAGTATGATGCTGGCTGTAGATTTGTCATATATGGCCTTTATTATGTTGAGGTATGTTCCCTTAGTGCTCACATTCTGGAGAGTTTTTATCATAAATGGGGTTGAATTTTGTCAAAAGCTTTTTCTGCACCTATTGAGATGATCATATCATTTTTATTCTTCATTTTTTTGATGTGGCGTATCACACTGATTGACTTGTGGATATTGAAAAATCCTTGCATCCCTGGGGTAAATCCCACTTGATCATGATGTATGATCCTTTTAATGTATTGTTGGATTTGGTTTGCTTTTATTTTGTTGAGGATTTTTGTGTCTATGCTCATCAGTAATATTGGCCTGTAACTTTCTTTTTTGTGGTATCTTTATCTGGTTTTGGTATCAGGTCGATGGTGTTCCCATAGAATGAGTGTAGGAGTGTTCCTTCCTCTGTCATTTTTTGGAATAGTTTCAGAAGGATAGGTGTTAACTCTTCTCCATATGTTTGATAGAATTTGTCATTGAAGTCATCTGGTCCTGGACTTATTTTGTTGAGAGTTTTTAAATCACAGTTTCAATTTTCGTACTTGTGATTGGTCTATTCATATTTTCTATTTCTTCCTGGGTTAGTCTTAGGAGATTATACATTTCTAAGAATTTTTTCATTTCTTCTAGATTGTCCATTTTATTGACATATAGTTGCTTGTAGTAGTCTGTCATGATCCTTTGTATTTCTGCGGTGTCCGTTGTAACTTCTCCTTTTTCATTCCTAATTTTATTGATTTGAGCCCTCTCCCATTTTTTCTTGATTAGTGTGGCTATAGGTTTATCAATTTTGTTTATCTTCTCAAAGAAGCAGCTTTTAGTTTCATTGATCTTTTCAATTGTTTTCTTTGTCTCTATTTCATTTATTTATGCTCTGATTTTTATGATTCTTTCCTTCTACTAACTTTCTGTTTTGTTTGTTTTTCTTTCTCTATTTGTTTTATGTGTAAGATTAGGTTGTTTATTTGAATTTTTTATTTTTTCCTGTGGTAAGATTGTATTGTTATAATCTTCTCTCTTAGCACTACTTTTGCCATGTCCCATAGGTTTTGGATCATCATGCTTTTGTTTTTATTTTTCCCTAGGCATTTTTTGATATCCTCTTTGATTTTTTCAGCAACCCATTACTTGTTTAGTAGCACATTATTTAGCCTCCAAGTGTTTGTGTAATTTTTTACAGTTATTTTCTTGTAGTTGATTTCTAATCTCATAGTGTTTTGGTCAGAAAAGATGCTTGATATGATTTCAATTTTCTTAAATTTACTGAGGCTTGCTTTCTGACCCGGCATAGGATCAATCATGGAAAATGTTCCACGTGCACTAGGAAAGACTGTGTATTCTGTTCCTTTTGGATGGAATGCTCTATAAATATCAATTAATCCCTCTATTGTAATGTCGCATTTAATGTCTGCATTTCCTTATTGATTTTCTGTCTGGATTCTGTCCATTGATGAAAGTGGGGTGTTAAAGACCCCCACTATTATTGTGTTACTGTAATATCTCCTTTTATGGCTGTTAGTATTTGCCTTATATATTGGGGTGCTCCTATATTGGGTACATATATATTTACAATTGTTATATCTTCTTCTGTGATTGATCCCTTGATCACTATCTAGTGTCCTTCTTTGTCTCTAGTAACAGCCTTTATTTTCAAGTCTATTTTTGTCTGAGTATTGCTACTCTAGCTTTCTTTTGATTTCCATTTGCATGGAATACTTTTTCCATCCCCTCACTTTCAGTCTGTATGTATCCCTAGATCTGAAGTAGGTCTTTTGTAGACAACATTTCTATTGGTCTTTTTTTTTGTATCCATTCAGCCAGTCTATCTTTTTTAGTTGGAGCATTTATTTCATTTATGTTTAAGGTAATTATTGATATGTATGCTCTTATTGCCATTTTATTAATTGCTTTGGATTTGTTTTTGGTTGTCTTTTTTTCCTCCTTTCCTCTTTTGTTCTCTTCTCTTGTGATTTGATGACTAACTTTAGTGTTGTGTTTGGACTCCTTTTTCTTTTTTTGTGTGTGTATCTATTGTAGATTTTTGCTTTGTGGTTACCATGAGATTTTGTTACAGCAGACTACATATAAACAAGACTGTTTTAAGCTGATGATCTTTTAATTTCAAATGCATTTCCAATATCCTGCATTTGCACTCTCCTCACTATTCCTGGTTTGATATCATATTTGTGTGTTGATGATTTCCTCTCTTTATTCTATGTTTGCTTTTACCAGTGAGCTTTTCCATTTGTAATTTTCTTGTTTCTAGTTGTGGCCTTTTCTTTTTTCACCTAGAATAGTTCCTTTAACATTCGTTGCAAAGCTGGTCTGGAGGTGCTGAATTCACTTAGCTTTTTCTTACCTATAAAGCTTTTGATTTCTCTATCAAATCTGAATGAGAGTCTTTCTGGGTAGAGAATTCTTGGTTGAAGCTTCTTCTGTTTCATTACTTTATATATATCCTACTACTCCCTTCTGGCCTGTAGATTTTCTGCTGAATAATCTGCTGATAACCTTATGGTAATTCCCTTGCATGTTTTTTGTTACTTTTCCCTTGTTGCTTTTAACATTTTTCTTTGTCTTTAATTTTTGTCAATGTGATTACTATATGTCACAGTACGTTCCTCCTTGGGTTTATCATTCCTGAGACTCTCTGTGCTTCCTAGACTTGCATGACTATTTCCTTTCCCTTGTTATGGAAATTTTCAACTATTATCTCTTCAAATATTTTCTCAGGTCATTTCTCTCTCTCTCTTCTGCTGGGACCCATATAATGCAAATGTTGGTGCATTTAATGTTGTCTCAGTTGTCTGTTAGACTGTCCTCATTTCTTTTCATGTTTTTTTCTTTATTATTTTCCATGGCATTGATTTCCACCATTTTGTCTTCCTGGTCACTTATCCATTCTTCTGCCTCAGTTATTCTGCTATTGATTCCTTGTAGTGAATTTTTCTTTTCAGTTATTGTATTGTTCTTCTCTTTTTGTTTGTTCTGTGGTTCTTCTAGGCCTTTGTTAAGCTTATCTTTATCCTCGCAATCTGTGCTTCCATTCTTTTTCTGAGATCTTGGATCATCTTTTCTATCAGTACTCTGAACTATTTTTTCTGTAAATTGCCTATCTCCACATCATTTAGTGGTTCTTCTGAGGTTTTTGTCTTGTTCCTTCATCTGGGACATATTTGTCTGCTGTCTAATTTTTTCTAACTTTCTGTGATTGTGGTTTCCATTCCACAGACTGCAGGGTTGTAGTTTTCTTGCTTCTGGTGTCTGCCTCCTGTTGGGTGAGGCTGTATAAGACCCTTGTGAAGGCTTCCTGGTGGGAGGGACTGATTACTGTCTAATGGTGGCTGGAGATGTGTCTTGTCCCTCTTGTGGCCAGGGCTGTTTCAATGTGTGTGTTTACCTGGCAGCTCTGTACTCAGGAAGACTTTAGGTAGCCTGTCTGCTGATGAGTGGTGCTGTGTTCCTGCTCTGTTGGTTGTTTGCCCTGAGAAGTCCCAGCATCACTGGTACCTACAGGCTGTTGGGTCAGGTAAAGTCTTGGTGAGAAAATAGCGGCTGCCAGGAGGGCTCACGCCAAGGAGTACTCCCCAGCACTGCTGCCACCTGTGTCTCTGTCTCCGCAGTGAGCCACAGCCATTCCTTGCCTCTGCATGAGACCCTCCAATACTATTAGTTAGATCTGGCCCAGGGCCTTATGAGGTCACTGCTTTTTTCCCTGGGTCCTGGTGTGCACAAGACCTTGTGTGTGCTCTCCAAGAATGGAGTTTCTGTTTCCCCCAGTCCTGTGGAATTCCTGTGATCAAAACCTGCTGGCCTTCAAAGGCAGTTTCTCTGGGGCTCCTCTTCCTATTGCGATACCCCCAAGCTGAGGAGCAGGATGTGGGGCTCAAAACTTTCACTCCTGTGGTAGAACTTCTGTGGTATAATTATTTTCCATTTTGTGGGTCACCCACCTGGTGGTAATGGGATTTGATTTTATCACAGTTGTGCCCCTTCTACTGTCTCGTTGTAGCTTCTTCTTTGTCTCTGGATGTAGGATATCTTTTTTGGTAAGTTCCAGAGGTTTATTTTTTGATTGTTTTTCAGTAGTTAGTTGTTATATGTTATATGTTATATAGCTGAGCTCCCATCCTCCTACTCCACAATCTTGTCTCCATCTTCTAAGACTTTGTAAATGGAACATCGCAGACCAGTTACATTGTTACTCTCGAGCTGCCAGCAGCCTTGCCAAGAAAATTCACCTCATTCATGTGTGAAGCAGATCTTCCCGGCATAGCCCCACCCTGGAGATGCTTGGTCCCTGAATATCTGCCAGGATCACTTCACAAACTGAGCCTGGCAGCCTCCCCGAGTGGAAAGTCTAACAGAAATGCTGCTGGAGAAGAGAAGCACATGCTTCCAGAGTCTTGGTCTCTGTAGTACAGTTTGAAGTCAAGAAGCATGATACCTTCAGGTTTATTCTTCTTTCTCAGGATTGCTTTGGCTATTTTGAGGTCTTTTGTGTTTTCAAACAAATAAAAATAAATAGTAAAGATAAACAAAATTGACAAACCTTTAGCTACACTAAGAAAAAAGAGAGAAGACAAATTAATAAAACCAGAAATGAAAAAGGAAACTTTATAACTGATACCACAGAAATACAAAATATCATAAAAGACTACTGTGTACAGTTATGCACCAACAAATTTGATAACTTAGAATAAATGGATAAATTTCTGGAGACATATGACTTACCAAGACTATATATCAAGAAGAAATAGAAAATCTGAACAAACTAACAATGAGTAGGAAGGTTGAATTAGTAATCAAAAACTGCTCAAAAAAGAAATGCTCAGGGGCTTCCCTGGTGGCGCAGTGGTTGAGAGTCCGTCTGCCAATGCAGGGGACATGGGTTCGTGCCCCAGTCTGGGAAGATCCCACATGCCGCAGAGCGGCTAGTCCCATGAGCCATGGCCACTGAGCCTGTGCGTCCGGAGCCTGTGCTCTGCAATGGGAGAGGCCACAACAGTGAGAGGCCCGCATACTGCAAAAAAAAAAAAAAAAAAAAAAGAAAGAAAAGCTCAGGACCAGATGGTTTCGTTGGTGAATTCTATCACACATTAAAAGAATTAAATCCAATCCTCAAAGCCTTCCAAAATGTTGAAGAAGAGGAAACACTCCCCAAATCACTTTATGAAGCCAACATTACCCTGATACAAAAGCCAGATAAGGCCACTACAAAAACAAACAAACAAACAAACAAAAACCCCACTACAGGTCAATATCCCCAATGAATATAAATGTAAAAATCCTCAACAAAATATTAGGAAACTGAATTCAATTGCACATTAAAAGGATCATATACCATGATCAATTGGAATTTATCCCTGGCATGCAAGGATGATTCAACATATTATATCACATTAATAGAATGAAAGATAAAAATTATATGATCATCTCAACAGATGAAGAAAACTTATCTGACAAGTACAACATCCTTTCATGATTAAAAACTCTCAACAAATTGGGTATAAAATGAACATACCTCACCAAAATATAACAAGCCCACAGCTAACATTACACTCAGTGGTGAAAGTTTGAAAGCTTTTCCTCTATAGGTGTCTTATATATCATTTTTATATACATTTAAAAGCCCATCAATCAAAGAATGTTATACTTTTTGGTTTGAACTGTCACACATGTTTTATAGAAGTGAATAGAAGAATAGTCTCATACCTAGTTATTTACTATTTTTATTGCTCTCCTTTATTATTTATGTCCCAATTTTCCTTCTGGTAGTGTTTCCCTTTTTTACTTGAATAACTTCCTCCACAAATTTTTTAAGAACATACCTGCTGGTAATGAATTACATTGGTTATCTTTCATTAAAGAATATCCTGATTTCTCTTTCATCCCTGAAGGATAATTTTGCTGGATATAGAATTCTAGGTAGACAATATTTTCTTTTTAGAACTTGAAAAATATGTTGCTACTTCTTGTCTCTTGTCTCTTGATTTCTAATGCGAAATAATCATTTACTTGAATTGTTGTTCCTCTCTAGATAATGCATCATTTCCCTGTCTACTTTCAAGATTTTTTTCTATCTTTGGTTGTCAGTAGTTTGATTATGATGTACCTGAGTATAGATTTATTTTGGTTTATCCTGTTTGGAATGTCCTCAGCTCCTCGAATATACAGATTTATGTGGTAGGCAGAATGATGGTCCCCCAAAGATGCCCATACCCTAATCCCCAGTACGTGTGAATATATGTTATATGGGAAATGGGTCTTTGCATTGGAATTGAGATTTTTAATCAGCTTATTCTAAGATAGGCTAAATGGGACCAATGTAATAACATGAGCCCTTGAAAGTGGAAGAGAAAGGCAGAAAAGTTACTCAGAGAGATGCAGCAGAAAAAATATGTTATTGTGATGTGGCAGGAGTAGAGGAGTCAGAGAAATTTAAAGCATGACAGGAACTTGACCTGCATTGCTGATTTTGACAGGAGCCATTAACCATGAGCCGTGAGCCAGGGAATGCAAAGAACAACCTCTGGCTGACAGTCAGCAAGAAAATGGTGACCTCAGTCCTACATGAAAGTGAATTCTTCCAACAACCTGAATGAGCTGGGAAGTCAGTTCTAACCCAGAGCCTCCAGATCAGGTTGGCTGATACATTGATTTTTGTCTTTGTGAGATTCTCAGTGAAGGAACAAACTGAGCCATGCTGTACCTGACTTCAGACCTATACACAGATATGGGAGATAATAAATTTGTGTTTTTTTTAATCTGCTGAATCTGTGGTAATTTATTACAGCAGCAATAGAAAACTAATACTGTGTACCTTTCACTAAACTTGGGTACTTTTTGTTGATTATTTTTTCAATTTTTTTTTAGCACTACATTCTTTCTCCTTTCTTTCTTGAGTCCTGATGACACAAATGTTATACTTTTTGTTGTTTTCTCATAGGTCTCTGAGGCTCTGTTTATTTTTAAAAATATTTTCTCCTCTTTTGTTTATATTCAATTATTTCTATTGATGTCTTCAACTTCATTGACTATTTCTTCTGTTATCTCTGTTCTGCTATTGAGTCCATCTGGTAAGTTTCTTTATTTCAGTTATGGTAGTTTTCAGTTTTAAAATTTCCTTTTTTTTTTATAAGTTCTGTTCATTTGCTTATATTTTCTGTTTTAATAATTCTTTCAAGAGTGTTTGCAGTTACTCAGTTGAGCATTGTTAATTGCTGCTTTAAAATCTGGTCAGATAATTCCAGCATTTGTGTAATCTTAACCTTGCTGTACGTTGATTATATTTTTCCATGCAGTTGAGATTTCTGTGGTTATTCAGATGCCAAATATTTTGTATTATTTATTGGACGTTAGGAATATTAGGTTAGGAGACTGAGTCTTATTTAAAATATTATGGAGAATGTTGATAATTTTTTCTAGCAATTGGTCTTGTTATGTTCAGTTACAATTCAAACTACCTTCTGTGTGCTGAGATTCGAATGTCAATTCAATTTTTAATGTTACTTGAATCTTCCCCATGTGTATGCCACCCAGTGGTCAACCTGGAACATGGGCAGAGGTCTATTCATTAGCTTAGTTCTCAAAGCCTGTATTATGCTAACTAGGACAATATTCATACATATGCAGGTCAGGGCCGTGCCCAGGAGTTCATAAACAATTTTATGGGTTGTCTTTCCTGAGCCCTTCCCACTTTACTATGTCCTTGATACTTGCTGGCTCCTTGTTGCTCCTTTTTAAATTTTTCCAGACAGAAACCTCCCACAGTTACATTGTCTCTGGGGATAAGCTGTAGGAGGATGGAGAGAAGAAAAAACATAGCATTGGGGTTTGGTCTTAACCTTCTGAATTCATAACTCCCTCCCACCAATGGAGAGAAAGCTTCCTGTCTCTGAATTTTGGTTTCCACTCTCTCATCTTGCTGGCTGCTAAAAATATTGCTGCTGTCACTACAGGACTGCCTGGAAGCTGGGATGGGAGAGAACAGAGAAAAAGGATAGAAAAATACCTGGAGATTTTCTCTACTCTCTTTGAGCTTTACTTATTATCTTTCCTGCTCCTTCAGCTAGGCTTCTCCTTGATGCCTCTCTGTTTGCACCACAGTGCTCAGTGCTGGATTTCAGGCTTCACTGAGTTGAAACTGGGAGATATTGAAGGAAAAAAAAAAGGTAAATTGGTGAAGTTGGTAAACTGGCAAAAACACCACTGGTTTAGTTTTACTTTAAATTCTCCTTCAATCTACCTGCTGTTACTTAATTTTCATATAGCTGGTCCATGAATTCTGTTCAGGTTTATAGTTATGTTCAGATGGTGAAAATGGTGGAATGTGCTTATCCCACGTTACCTGGAATGAGGTACTTATGATCCCTTTAAATATCTGAAGAATTTGTTATGGTGTCTTGTCCTTTTTTTCTGATAATGGTAATTTGTGTCTTCCCTCTTCTTTTCATTGCTGAGTCTAGGTAGAATTTGATCACTTTTATTGTTTCTTTCAAGAAATCAACTTTTGGTAGAATTGATTTTTCTCTGTTATATTTTGTCTTCTCATTCATTCATTTCTTCTCTTTACTATTTTCTTACTCTTATTTAATTTAACTACTCTTCCTTTTCTGGTTTCTTAGGAAGCTTAGATTAACTGATTAGAGATTTTCTTTTCTAATATAAGTATTCTAAGTACTGCTTTAGCTGCATCTCACAAATTTTGATATGTTGTATTTTTAATTTTATTCATTTAAATATAACATAGTTTCCTTCTGACTTCTTCCTTGACCCATGGATTACTTACAAATATATTTAATTTTTAAAGACTATTCAGAAAATCTTTGTTATTGATTTCTTAATTACACTGTTGTCAAAGGACACATTTTATATGATTTCATACTTTTAAATTTACTTAGACTTGTTTTATGTCCCAGAATATGGTCTATTTTGTGAATATTCCATGTGCATTTGAAAAGAATATGTATTTTTCTATTGTTTGGTACAATATTTTATAACTATCCTTTAGGCCAACTTGGTTGATAGTATTATTCAAGCCACCTATATCCTTACTGATTTTCTGTCTACTTTTTCTATTGATAATGGAGATAAGAGTATTGAAATACCCAGTTGAAAATGTTATGTTTTCTCTTTTCCTTCAGCTCTATTTGTTTTTGCTTCATTTATTTTAAATTACTGTAATTAGATACATACACATTTAAGGACTATTATATCTTCTTAATGAATCAATACCTTTATTATTATAAAATGCCCCTCTTTTATATCATAGTGATATTCTTCTGAAATCTATTTTTTCTTATATTAATATAGCTACTGAAGCTTCAGTTTGATTTGTGTTTGCATGGTACATAATTTTATGTTTTACTATTAATATAACTATTTCTTTATATTGAGTTCCTCCATGTGGTCAGGTCTTGCTTAATTATCCAATCTGGATATCTGTCTTTTATTTGGAGTGTTTACACCATTTGTATATAATATAATTATCAGTGAAATTTCACTTAAACCTATCATCTTATTTTCCTTCTACTTGCCCTTCTCTTCTTTATTCCATTTGTCCTCCTCCTGCCTCTTTTGGAGTATGTATTTTTTAAAAAATCCACCTTATTTACACTTTTTTTAAAAAGCTATACAGCTTTGCTTTTTTTTAGTAATTTCTCTAGTGTTTAAAATATGCAATTTATATTATCACAGTCTATCTTAAAATAATATTATATCATTTTATGTATTGCATTAGAATCTACAAGGGTATACTTCTATTTCCCTCTCATACTTTATGCTATTGTTTTGTACATTTTTCTTTTATTTATGTTCTCACACCCACAATATATTGCTATTGTTTCTTTATACAGTCAATTATCTAATAGGGAGATTAAAAATGATAAAATATATTTTTATTTACCTATATTACCATTTAATTCTTCATTCTTTAGGTGGATACAAATTTCTATCTGGTATAATTTCAGCTGGCTGAAGAAGTTTCTATAACATGTTCTGTAGTGCAATTTAGTGATGATGGATTCTTCCAACTTTTGTTTGTCTGAAAAAAAGTCATCATTTGACCTTTTTTTTAAACCTGTTTTCTCTGGGTATAGAAATCTAGGTTGACACTTTGTTTTCTTCTAGTGCTTTTATAATGTCTCTCCATTATTTTCTGTCTTTTATCGTTTCTGACTAGAAGAGTGATGTCATTCTTGGTTTTATGTGTGTGTGTGTGAGTGTGTGTGTGTGTGTGTGTGTTTTCTCTGGGTTTTCTATGAGGTTTTTAAAAATTATCACTAGTTTTCAGAAATTTGATTATGATGGGCCTTAGTATGGTTTTATGTTTCTTCTGTTTGGGACTTTTTAACTTCTTGGTTCTTTGCATTTATGATTTTAATAAAATTTGGAAATATTTTGAACATTGCTTCTTCAAATATTTTCTAACCCCCCTCATTTTTCTGGAACTCCAATTACACATATGTTAGATTACTTGATTTTGTTACATAAATCACTGATGATCTGTTTATTTTCTTAGTCTTTTTGTTCAAACATTAAAAATTAAATTTACATTTTTGTATAGTTTCTATTACTATGTCTTCAGGTTCACTTATCTTTTCTCACACACAGAAAACTTTGTGGAAAGTTATTTTTGTGTGCATGTTTCTCTCCAAAATATATTAATAATAATAATAATAAAATATATTATGTAATCTAACCTGGTGTGCCATTGATTCTCTGCTCCCTATCTCATCCTCTAAACAAAGTGTCATTTGTAGATATATGTATTTCTCCTTTCTTCTTTACCTCCAAGATCAATGACATACTTTTGAGTTTCTGTACCTAGATTTCCTTTCCTCTAGTTCTCTCCCTGATTTTTTAGAGTTTACTTTTGACTTTTCTTCCTCATGAAACTTCTTCCCTACACTTAAAAATAAAATCCCTCTTTTGTCCATGTCAAGAGAGTGCTTTTCTGTGTTCATCCTATTTGATAGTCTGTGCCCCAGATGTCAGCTGTCCCTCCCCGGGGTTCTTCGAATTCATGCTCTCTCAGTATTCCTCTCAAGGGAGAGCCTGTCCATCATTGTCTTCTTTCAGCTGCTCCTTTAGAATGATCCAGGTTATTTCCTCCATAGTTTTGACTTTGTTCTGAGCCTTTTAAAGCACTCACCTTTACCTTCATCAACATCTCTTTCTCTCCACTGACTTCTTCCCCTTTACCTATAAACAAGCTCAGCTCTACAAGCCCTTTAAAATCACAATAATAAAAAACCTGGCCTAACCGAGCCCCTAATTTATCTTTGTCATTCTTACTAGCAACCATTCTGTTTCTTTCTCTTTTTATCATCAGATTTTTTAAGAGTAACATACTCTTGTTACTGAGATTTTCTTTATCTTCAGTCTATCTTCTGTTCTCACCATTCTAAAAACCTATTCTAGTAAAGTCTCCTAGTGACTTTGAAATCATCAAATTTAGTGGCTTGTCCCAGTCTTTCTTCTTTTCCTCACTCCTTCTGCAACTTTGTCATCCAAAAAAATAATAATAAAATAAAATAAACTATATGAAAAAAAGAAATGAAGGAAGTGAAAAACAAAAACAAAAACAAAAACAGCCTTCCTTGGTGGGTTATTTCGAAAGGTGTAAAGTAAAAAGTAAAAGTTTTCCAACCCTGCTCTGGACTCCTCATTTCTAATCCCAGGAAGTAATGACTGCAACAGTTTATTGTATATCCTTCCAGAAAGTTTCTGTGCATAATCAAACACCTTTTAATACAAACAGGGTCATATTATGTATAATCTGTTATGTGACTACTTTCTCCACTTAAAAATAAGTCTCATAGTCCATTCTATATTGGTATATACAGATTTAGCTAATTTAAAAAATGCCTGAGTAGTCTTCCCTTGTAAGAATGAATTATAGCTTATTTAATTGGTTTCCTATTGATAGACATTTTGGTTGCATCCAGATTATTGTTATCACAGTGTTGCAGTGAACATACTCATGGAAGTAAATGTATTTGCATTTGATTGTGTAATATATCCATAGGATATATTTGTGGATTTGGAAATGCTACCAAGCTTCTTCTCTCTCTATTAAAATATGTACAGTTTCACTAATAACATAACAAATATCCATGTAATCTCTATATTAAGACATAGAACATTTGTCTAAGTTGTATTCCTCTTCCCTACATCCTCCTCCATCCCCATCCACCAAGTAACAACTAATTTGAATTTTGTGTTAATCATCTGCTTGCTTTTTTTAAAGAAAAATTATTTTATCACATACATGGGAAGCTTATACACACATCTTTACATAAATATATTGCTAGTTTTATCTGTTATTCTTTAATCTTTATCTAAATGGAATCAAACTTCTATAACTTGCTTCTACATTATGTTTGTCTAATTTATCCATGGTGATATGCCCAACTACTCCATCTTAGAAGTCTTTTCTCCATCAGCTTTCTATCATCTGAGTCTCTTCTTACTTTGCTCAATTTTTCTCTTTTGTTTTCCTCCCTGATTTCTTCCCATCTCTTCAGTGTAGCTGTTCTCTGAATTTTACTCCCCTGTGCTCTGTTTTTCATCTCAATTTCCACTAAGTGACCTTATCCCTTTTTTATATCTTCTGTTCTCTTATTCATGTGGATGACTCCCAGATTTATAGTTCTGCTTCTAACCTCTTTCCTGAGCTCTAGACTATCATCATTAACATTATTACTTGTTTATCTTGTGATAGTACTTTAAATTATATTGGATTCAAGTAGTGGATATGTTTTTTTTTGTTTTTGTTTTTTAAATTCCAGACCCTGTGCTAGGTGCTGAAGATTGACAGAAAAATAAAACAGGGCCCTGCATTTTAATAGGAAAAACAGATGTACAAACCTGCATAAAGGTTTACATGAATTTACTGTATATTCCTAGATTCACTCTGTCTATTATATTTCCTACTTCTGTAATGACACCATCATTTTCTTCCTCAACCAGGCTTATCTTTACCTTTCTTCTCCCTGAGCCTTCTTCCTCTATTAGTTTTGACTTTTCCCCTCATGTGCCACATGTAGATTCAATCACCACATTTTATCAATTCTTCACTTTTGTGTTTTAACCCTTCTTTTTTTCATGCTTAACACCACTTTTCAGAGATCTTCTCTCTTCATACTGAGGCTGTTACAAAAATTTCTTTTTCTTTCAACCTCAAATTCATTGTGCAAGCTATATGCTGTTTAAACTTTACCATATTCAGCTCTTAATATTATTATTACTCATCCACTCAAAAACCTTCAAGAGCTATCTGCTGTCTATTGAATCAGATCCAAATTCCATAATCTAACATTTAGGGCCATCTATAGTCTAACCCTAAGCTTTCTTTTCTCTTACTGATTTCCTGTGAGAGGATTTGCAAAATCAAATGATCATAGGCATCAGGCAGGTAATGCCAATTAGTGGGTCTAGCTGAGTGAGCACTGTGGCAAACTGGGAAGCAAATTTTCCACCTACAGTGTATAATTTATGGCTAAGTTGATTATTGCTATGTGGAACTTGCAAGCCCGGTGTTGCCAGAGTTTTCGTTTTTTCAAGAAAAGCCAGAAATTCAGATTTTTATATGAAATCTTTGCATTTTTAGATATTGGTGACCACTTAAAAAAAAACAGTTTTGTCAAAAGAACACATGGCTGAGGGCTGCCAGTCTATGATTTTTGCCCTATGTATACTCTAGCCAGGCTGGTATTACCATTTGTATTCTCACCTCTATTCTGCCTACCTAGGATATCTTCAGCCATTCTCTCAGTTTATTGGAATCTTTTATAACCCAGCTCTTTTGAGAAGGTTTCCCTGGCCAGAAAAGCTGACTTTCTAAGGCACTTATTGTCTCTTTCAATCATCTGGCATTTAAAAATGATTTATATTGTCAATTGTATTTTTTCCTTTTCCTATGTTTCTCAGAATATTTTTATAATTATACAGACAATAAGCGTTCATTATATAAAATTTGAAGTGTATAATAAAGTATCCAACTTAAACAATAACAACCTATTGTCCTACTATTAAGTAATAAACACTGTTAACATAATTATATTTTCTTATTTCTTTGTAGGAAATGTGGAAGATATATATTTCTCTCTTTCTGTCTCTATCTTTACCTCTATCTCTATCTCTCTCCATCTATCTCCAAATTGCCTTTCCTAAGGATTGTACCAGTTTACATTCCTATAAACAATATATGAGAATACCTTTTCTCCATCACTATTCTCAACACTAGATATTTCCACTGTTTTTAATGTTTGCAGAGTGAGAGGAGCTCAGGAAAGACAATCCATAAGATTGTTTTTGAACTCCTGGGCACAGCCCTGACCTGCATATACATTGATTTGGGAAAATGGTAGATCATTGTCTTTTTTATTGTAGTAAAATATGTGTAATATTTGTCATTTGTACATTTGTTAAGTGTAAAATTTAGCAGCATTAACGTATTCAAAGTATTGTGTAACCAACACCACTATATCCACCCTCCCCAACTTTTAATCAACCCCAACATAAACTCTGCCCATTAAAAAATAACTTCCATGTCTCCCTCCCCCTCAGCTCCTGGTAACTTTTTTTTTTTTTTTTTTTT
>RJWK010033694.1:0-23037 GCA_004363435.1 Platanista minor | reverse complement strand
TGTTTAAAGAAAAGTTAACTCTGTTCCCCAACCAACATCTGAACTCCCCTACTGGGGTTTAAGTAGGTAATTTGCTTTCACTTTAGTTATTTTCATGTCAGTTTGATATATTGCCTCATGCAATTTCACAAGGTAGAGGAGGGTTCTCTGCTTGGTTACAGGATATAACAGCTTAGAAAGAAATCGCGTGGGTTTATCTGCATGGCTTCTGTAGGGAGAATAAATTGTTGGGTCATCTGCTCTGTCCTTATTATAATGGGAAAGAAACCTAGGACTTTCTCAGTTCATGTTATCCCTTTGTACATTGTTTTTGACAATTCAGGGTTATCGGTATGGAGACTAAATTAGGTCGTCTAGAAATTTGGATTGAATCAACATGTATTGAACATCTATTTATTCTGTAGGAAGTGGAAGGGCTTGGGGGTTCATCCCGGGCCTGGAAATAATTACTCAATAAATACTTTATTTTATTGGGCATGATACTCACCCACATAAAACACAGAGAGGGGCTCTGTAAGAATCCCCTGTGCTTACTTTCAGAAGTCTAATGCAATGGTATAAATAGAGCTGTAACAATAAATAGGAATCAGTGAATTTTTGACTTAATGGATGAATGGGTAGCTTGGTGGACAGACGACCTAATGAATGAATAAAGTTGTCAGTGGATTAATGAATGTTTGCATGAATCCCAGAATACCTGTTCCAGATTCTACTTAACAGAAATTGGAAGGAACATCACTGCTTTCGCTAAGCATCCTGTATTCCTGAGCTTTGTGACTCAGGAAAGTAGAAAAAGAAAAGGAGAGAGAGAGAGAAGGCCCTGTTTTGTGTTTTATCACTGCTGTTCTTAATGAAACTTTTCGGGGAATAGCCAGTCCATAATGACCCCAAAAGCATCGTTCATAGCTGAGTACGTCAATATTCTGTGATCGTATTTCAGATCTATCTAGAAACAAGGATGCTGTAAGTCAACTTATTTTGGGCGCTCACAGCCAGCAATTCTGTCTTCAATAAATGATTCATGTCAGGAAAGCATTTCAGTGCAGTTGTTTTCTAATAAGTCTCTCTTCTGGTCCATTATGCATGAATCAAGTCAGGGAAATTGCCTGGGTTCATTGGCATCCCTTTATGAAAATCAAAGAAATGGAAGATTTGAAATCTAGTCTTATCAATCTCCCACTGTCCCCTACCCTCCTTACCAGAACATGAGGATGGGCAACAGCAGGGTCTCCAAGAACTCAAGGGTCAAGGGCGCTTAACAAGCAGTGAGGACAATGGAGAGGGACCCGCCGGAGAGAAAAAAGCCTGGTTACTGGTGTCTGTGGCTGGTGTCTGTGATGCAGAAGAAAAAGAAAGATCACTTGCTGGAGCTTCCCTGGTGGCGCAGTGGTTAAGAATCCGCCTGCCAATGCAGGAGACATGGGTTCAAGCCCTGGTCTGGGAAGATCCCACGTGCCGCGGAGCAGCTAAGCCCACGCACCACAACTATAGAGCCTGTGCTCTAGAGCCCGCGAGCCACAACTACTGAGCCCGTGTGCCACAACTACTGAGCCTGTGCTCTAGAGCCTGCGAGCCATAGCTACTGAAGCCCGTACTCCGCAACAAGAGAAGCCACCGCAGTGAGAAGCCCGCACACCGCAGTGAAGAGTAGCCCCCGCTCGCCACAACTACAGAAAGCCCACTCGCAGCAACAAAGACCCAACACAGCCAAAAAAATTAATTAAAAAAAAAAAAAAAGATCACTTGCTGTCCCCGCCCAAATTAGCTCCTCTGAGCAGACCCTCAGGGACCCACCCCACCTACAGTGAACTCTTGATCATGACAGAGCCAGCAGGGTGCTTCCTCCAAACCCTACTCCCTGGTTAAGTACCCCGGGGTACTACGGCCATGTTAGTTTCCATTAATCAGAAGCATTCTAGTTGAGGACATCTGGACTAATGGCCCCATTTTCCATTTTCTGAGCCATAGAATTGAGAGTGGTTACAGGTGCCTAAGCGTCCGCCCAGCAGAGCCTTCGCACATTCTTTCCTTACCTCACTGACCTCTCCCACCACCCTTATGGGGTCGGTGTATCTGGCAGAGCATCCCACTGACAGATGAGGAAGCTGAGATTTCTAGAGGCCAAGTAACCAAGGTGATACGGACACACAGATAGATGATCAATAGTCAAAACCCAGCACCTAACTCAATACTGGTGCCTCTGCTTCTGCATTTATTTCTTCAGCCACTAGTAGAGTCATGATTTCTGGGTTCCCAAGGAGGGCTGTAGTCCAGTTGACACGTCCCAGTGCAAAATCAGTTCCCAGTCATAATGCCTCCTGACTTGTATTTGCACCAGTTAGCTGATATGTAGAGCTTCCCATGTCCACGTGGTTTTGTGACATGCTCTTCAAGCTTTGGTTACTGTCACTTCACATCTGCTTGGCTTTCTGAGATGGCCTGTCTCTGATGCTTGGAGCCCCCCCAAGAGCTGGCAGTTTGGCCATTTGTCCAAGGCTGGTGACCTCTGCTGGTTACGTGCCCTGCTCACATGGCCACAGGCAGTGTGTCGTCCTCCGCATAATGGTGAAGAGTCATCACTCCTGATGGAGCTGGAGACCCAGACAAACTAGGTGGTCTAGGCCAGAAGCAGTGGAGAGATTTGGGTGATCTTCTCAACTTTACTGGACAACGATGCCGGAGGATGTTCTTGGCTGACTCTGTTCGGTGGTATCCCCACGGCTTGGCCATTCACAGACCACGTGCAGTTGTTTGTCCATAGGGGAGCCTGCTTAAAGGTTAGAGCTCAATACTGAAAAGGTTAGGGTTGTACCCCTTCCCCCAGTGGGTGCTGAAAATGAAAATATTGAATTATAAAATAAGTTTAAGGAAATTTCCAACAATGTTTTGAATTTTGCCTTAAGTCTTAATTTTAAAGGCTTATTATTATTATTGGGTTTTGGTTTATTTGGAAATATTAAAGAGCAGCTTTTATGAAAAAAAATTAGGGGCGATAATTTGCTCGGGACCCAAGCACATGTCTGTCTGCACTGGTAACTGGCCCTGGCTTCACACTACTCAGAAGTCTGCCCACTCCAATCTGCTCCCTTGGTGATGCAGACACACCTTTTATCTACTCATCCTTTACATATAATATCCAGCGAGAATTGTGTCCTCAGCTCCTTATTGTAAGGCTCTGTGAGGTCAGGGAAATACTGGTATATTCACAGGGCACCAAAGTGGTGAGGGTCTGGGTCTTGTCAATACCAGTTTTTATTTCTCCTCCATGAAGTCAGAACAAGTTTCATATTTATTGTATTATGTTCAGCTCTTTTCTTTTTTTAAAATTTATTTTGTTGAAGTATCGTTGATCTACAGTGAAGTGTTAATTTCTGCTGTATGGCAGCAAAGTGCTCCAGTTATACATATACATACCTTCTTTTTCATATTCTTTTCCATTATGGTTTATCAGAGGATATAGAATAGAGTTCCCTGTGCTCTACAGTAGGACCTTGTTGTTTATCCATTCTATATAGAATAGTTGGCATCTGCTAACCCCAAACTCCCAGTCCATCCCTCTCCCACCCCTCTCCCCCTTGGCAACCACAAGTCTGTTCTCTATGTCTGTGAGTCTGTTTCTGTTTCATAGATAAGTTTAGTTGTGTCATATTTTAGATTCCACATATAAGTAATATCATTTGGTATTTGTCTTTCTCCTTTTGACTGACTTCGCTTAGTATGATCATCTCTAGGTCCATCCATGTTGCTGCAAATGGCATTATTTCATTCCTTTTTATGGCTGAATAGTATTCCATTGTATATATATATACCACATCTTCTTTGTTCATTCATCTGTCGATGGACATTTAGGTAGTTTCCATGTCTTGGCTATTGTAAATAGTGCTGCTATGAACATAGGGGTGCATGTATATTTTCAAATTACAGCTTTCTCCAGATATATGCCCAGGAGTGGGATTGCAGGATCATATGGCAACTCTATTTTTAGTGTTTTGAGGCACCTCCATACTGTTTTCTTCAACTCATTTCTTTAATATAATTTCTATGGGAACTAACAGGTATTACCCATCATTATAAAGAGGGCCTCAGAATAGATGACTGTGAACTGTCTTCCTTTAGGTTGGCAATGGAGACATAATCCCTTCATTAAAACTTGTGACTGGACTTTGGGGCAGTCTTACAAGTCACTTTGGGCTCAGAGGCATTCTGGATTGTGTGGATGTCCGAAAAAACATGTTCCAATGAGGAAAATCTTATGAAAACAAACAAAGAAATGGATCATGAGAGCCACAGGCAGAAAGTTGAGTAAAAAAAGATGGTAGCTGGTTTGGGGGCGGCGGCACATGGGAGAAGCAGCTGAAGGAGGAGCATGTCACAGGCAGTCTGGGATCCCCAGTGGACACTGGTACCCAGGAGTGCCCTCCTGAGGCCTGAGCTGGCTGCTGCATCTAATCAGCACAACATCCCTGGGGCCCGGATTATTGCCTCCATTAAACAGATGCAGAAACTGAGGCTCAGAGAAGACAAGTTCCTTGCCCAGGGTCACACAGTAGGTAGATGGGCTTGACACTAGCGGCCACCTGCCAAGCTTCCCCTTAGGCAGTGTGCCTTGGCCACGTGGCTTTGTCATGGCCCATGTGGGAAGGAGAGAGGTGGGCAGTGTGATGAGACTGCTGTCCTGACCGTGTTGCCTTGGTGATGGTAGGACTGGAGTAGGAGGTGGATTCTACACTGAATAAAGCTCTCTTTTTTGTTGCGGGTGCCAGCTGGTGATACACGTACCTCACGCCTGCTCCTGGAGGCCCTGAGCTGGTCGCAGGCCATCTCCCTGCTTGGATGGGAGGGGAGGCGAGAGCGGCCCCTTCCTCTTCCTCAGCCTCCATATATTTTCAGCCTTCACAGGTGTGTGACTGAGTTAATGGCCATGCCACGTGGCAGCAAAAATGGTGTGAAGATCGTAACAATCTCCATGCAACCTCCATCAGTCTTCCATTTTTGAAAAGGTTTCAAGATTAATTGGAATAGACTCATTTAAAGCAGAAATGTGCCTGCTTCCCCACTTGGAAGATTAATTTTCCTTATTTCATTTCAGTTTTGGATTTCATGATTTCATGATATTTGAGTTGTATCAGGACTTCATAAAATTTTTTGGAAACTTCCAGAGATTGAACATAATTTAAAACTATATTTCCCACTGAGTATCTTATAAAATAGTTCACATGCTCTTGGTTGTTGGAAATGAAGCTAGGCACCAGCTCACTCCGACTGCACCAACTCTGTGAGGTCAGAGCCCTCCGATCCCAGGGACCGTGGGAGAGCCAGATTGGGGTTTGGGGATGGCAGACCTTCTACCTGGAAGGAGTGCATGACTGGGTCTCTGCAGGACTGACTGGTGGGACAGTGGCTCAAAAACTCACGATCACCCCAACAGTCAGACAGGGAAGCATGAGGTGAAATATGGAACCAAGTTCATGAAATAAGGCCACGTTCCTGTGGAGTCTAGCTGCCTTGGGCTTCCTGTCTTAAAAGCAGCCTAACCTGAGCTGAGTTTACTCTCTATTTGACTTTTGCATGTTCCCTGGTCTCACTAAACCTCAGTTTCCTCATCTGTAAAATGGGGATAACAATATCTTCCATAGTAGGTTTTTTGTGACAGTTAATGAGACAATGTGCGTGTAAAACAGTCAGTGGACTTATTCTGCTGCACTGGGTACCATTCAGAAGACCTGAGGTTTAACTCTAGATATTTTAATCTTGTAGCTGTCAGAGGTACAAAAGGCCTTAGAGAATACCTCATTTAATTTCCTTTATCTTTGTTTTTTCTTATGACAGAAAAAGTTACCTAGGTTATCCATCTGGGTTTACCTGATCCTGGTTTCCTTGGATTATATTTAAAACTCTTTAGAATTCCTTTTTCTCTTATAAGCTGCTCAGAAGCAACTGTTAAACATAAACTTAGAAACCTCAGTTTTTTATAGACTTACATTTTTATTATCCTAAAATTAGATTTTGGAGAGAGACTGAGTGAGGGTTATTTATTATCGGATGTAATGAAATAGTTGAGTATGATTTATGACTTCTTTGGAGTTTTTGTTTTAATGGACTTCATATATGGTACAGGGGTATTAGACAAAGGACTGCTCCATCAAATTTTTAAATAAGCTAATTTTATAGAGGCTTCTGCCAACCCATTAGACAATGATAATTTTTTAATTGAGGAATATTTTAGTAAGAGATGGTCCCAGAGACAGTTAAATTCAGTCTAGAACACTTTCTCTCGTGTTTTGTTTTGGGCCTTGGGCCAGTGTAACTCCCGGTAATCCAAAACTAAATTTATCCATGTTTCTCAGGAGGAAGTGCTAAGTGGCTGCCTCGGGCTGCCACAAGTTCGTTGCTGCCCTCTTGGAGATTTTTGCTAAATTTATTTAACCTAAAGTAGAATTCGAGATCTGAAAGTTGGACCACCGGAACAGCCCACCACTCATTTCACGTGGGACCGCATCCACATCCCTTTCCTGCAAGGCACCTTTGTGCCTGGGCATTCTCTGCCTTAAAGACCAAAAATATTGGTCCAGAAACAAAGTCCACCAGCCAGCCCTACTTGAGTTGTGTGCGCACACACATAAAGATAACTAGTGGTAGTGTTTTTTAGAGTTGTGATTATTCTCTCTATATATAATTTGGTGACCTTTATCTCCCAATATCATAATGAAAATGTTTCCATCTTACTACAAACCTATTATAGTGATACTTTCTTCATTTGATTGTGTGGGTTTCCCATAATTCACTTGATTGTTTCCTCATGTCAGAAAGGTAAGTGGTTTCTAATTTTGGGTGCTTATAAATAATACTGGTTGAATAACGTGGTGCAGAGAGAATTTTCTAAAAGCTAGTTTTATCCTTGAGAGAGCTGGTCAGAGATTGGCCTATGAAATCAAGTGGTGTGAAGATGTTGAGGTCTTTCTGTGTATGCCACGTTGCTTTCTAAAAAGATGGTGTGGTCTCATTGTGAGAATGGGTCCGTTTTACCCCAGCTCTTTTAAAATGGCGTATTATAAGTTTTAGTTTGCAATATAAAAAAGTAGCATTGTTTCAATTAGCATTTGTTAGATATCTTTTCTGTTTTGTGAACACTGTTCTGGTGTTTGGGATTAAAAGAGCCTAAATAATGGGTTGCATAGTTTTCAGTGATGGTACTAAATTGATCATGGGCATTATCTTAGCAATTCCACTTGGAGTGATTTCTTTGGAAGGAAGCTTTGGCTTCTTCTAAAACCCTGACCTGGTTTAATTCTGTCATGTAAATGTACAAAAAACAAACAAAACACAAACAAAAAGAACCCCCACCAAAATCTTTAAAAACAAGCTAGTGAAAGAGTTCATCCCATTTCAGGTTTAGTCTCTTTCTGAGTGCGTCTGAAGTTCATGCTTATTTAATAGTTGCAGAATATTGACTAGGGCAGAAGACCGAAGTCTTAACTCAGGTCCTCCCGTTTATTCTCTAATTTGATGCTATACGTTGAAGCTGCATTTTTAGAGAAGGGTGCAACTTGAATTCTCTCATGGGGAGATTCTGAGCTGCTTTTATTTGTTTATGTTTCCGCTGACGGCGGGCCGGGTGGCATATGATGCCATCTGTGTTCCCACCCCTCACCCTGCAAGAGTCCCAGGGAGCAAAGCTCCACCGGTGTGTGCACGCCAGCTTCTCTGCATCTGCCCAGTTTCAGGGTAGAAATCTGCGTGGGAAACACAAGGGTAATGAAACCATCCTGCTGGCTGGCACTTTCCCTTATTCCGAAGTCCCTTTGTCACCTCCATGCTTTGCCTAGGTTATTACCTAGTTAAAAGGGTACCATCCATGTGCGTTTTGGTGAACGCATCACTTCCCATTTCAGAGTCACTAGCAGTAAAGGACCGATTAGAATGAAAACAAATGGGGCAGGAAATGTTTTAACACACTTCAAGGGAAATTAAAGAAAACATCAGGATCTATCAATAGATAGGGAGTGAGAAGGAAAACTGATTTATATCTTACTGGCTTTCCCAGGGATGCCAAAGTAATACATCTTAGCTGTTCCTTCTTTGCTTCTTTCTTTTCTTGAAATGAGAGAAAACTTCTCCCGTTATTGTGAGCTCCCTGTGTTCCAGGCATTGTGTTGTTTCAGATGCTTTATTCTACGTGAGCCTTGCAGCAACCTTGTGTTGGCGGTCTTGTTCTGGTTTCGCAGAGGAGGAAGCTGGAGGCTGTGGAAGTTCAGTAACGGATGGAGCTAGGCAGTGGCCAAGCCTGGATTTCTAGCCAGAACTGCCTGATTCGAATGTTCCTGCAATGTCCCTTACCCTCTAGCATCTGGCCTGTATCACCCTCACCATCAGCTGTGCTTGGATTCAAGGTGGTCTCAGGTTGCCTTCACGTTCCAGAATTTCTCTGGTCTGTTGCTGATGGCCTGGATTTCCACATTTCCGCTCACCTGACAGGGTGAGCCCACCCCGTGGTCCTTCCTCATCAAGTTTGCAAGCAGCCTGCAGGGACCACTTTCATCATCCCGTGTGCTCCATCCTCTGACCACATCTAACCAATGGCAGGGATGCTGGGAAACGCATCCATCCAGCTCTGTGCCCAGGAAGGGGGAGAATCTCATTCTCATTATAGAAAAGAACAATAAAACACGGGGAAGAAAAAAGAAACCACCTGTAATCCTTCCACCAAAAATTAGAGCAAAAGGCAAGAATTTTTCAATATTTTCTCTCTACCTGTTTTTATCACTGGTCAGATCTTTACACCATCTTTCCTCAGTATGGTACCAAGTTGGCAAATCACATTAGAGAGAAAGCTTGCCTTTAGTCAAGAAGGGTAGGATGGTCCCCCCAAACTTCTGTCTGGAATAAACTTAAGACATGCAACACGTATTCACCCACTAGACACCCCCCCTAAAAAATTTAGCCTTGTCTCTCTTTTAATAATCAGTTAAATTGTTTAATAAACTCACAGCACTTCTTACCTTATTCTTCATCATGCATTTCCTTTGCTATTCTTGTGGGTTTTGCTCTTGAATATAAATCTGAGAATCAACTAAAGTTTTGCAAAAACCAATAGCCTCCTTGGAATTTTGATTGCAATCTATTAGCCCTTTTTGTAGGTAAAGAATCCGAGATTCAGAAAAGTTAATTTACCTGAGGATACACGACCAGTAAGAGGTATAACAGAGCTTCAAACCCAGACAGTTGAACTCCAAGCCCACACTAGTCTAGGAAGGGGATCTGGGGCAGAACAAAGCCAGCCAAGGTCCGCCTGTCTGTGACCCCTTGTGACTCCTAAACCTCACCAACGTTGTGTTAGACCCCTGGTTCATGCAGTACTAGCGAGGGTTTTACTAAGGGGAATGCTGGTCCCTGGACTTATACAAGGAAAAAAAGAAAATTTTACTTTTTCTTCATCATGCCCTACTTCTGACAGGAAACTGAGGAAGGCAGCATTCAATCCCCTGCGTTTCCAGTACCAGCTGACTCCCATTTCTTAGTGTTAAATCAGCAAAGCAAAGGATTTGTCAAATACTTTCCAAACACTAGGTCCCAGAAACCTAGTGAAGAATCACACTTTTTCTGGCCCAGATTGTCTGGAAGCTTTTAGAGGCTAATCCAAGGACAAATGAGTACAGCACATGAATATTCCACCTCAAACTATAGCTGCTGCTGTATCGTCACCAACGTGCGTCACTTCTATTCATGTAGCTCCTGAAAGCCAAGTGCATTGAGGTGAGCTGCCAGCTTAGTGTCTGTGCCTTCGAGAGAGACTGGGTGTGTTGAAACTATGTAAAGAGTTTGGGGCTTCCCTGGTGGCGCAGTGGTTGAGAGTCCGCCTGCCGATACAAGGGACACGGGTTCGTGCCCCGGTCCGGGAAGGTCCCACATGCCGCGGAGCGGCTGGACCCGTGAGCCATGGCCGCTGAGCCTGCGCATCCGGAGCCTGTGCTCCGCAACGGGAGAGGCCACAGCAGTGAGAGGCCCGCGTACAAAAAAAAAAAAAAAAAAAAAGAGTTTGACACCTTGGAGGTGTCCCAGGGCAGTGCTTTCTGAAAAAGATTGAAGCAGGGCTGCTTCAGCCCCTGCAACGTCCTGGCTTTGTGCCAGAGAACAGGGCTTCTGGGAAGACAGATGGCAGGCCTTAGCTGAGCTGAGCTGACTTCAGAGAAATCAGGCCAAAGGTACTTTCTATTTCCCTCCTCTCAGAAACACATAGGAATCACAGCGTGCCTTCCAGTTAGTCTAAGCGAGGGTCATGTTTTACAGGAATGCAACTTGTGACTGTCCTTATGTCCAAGACTGTCCTCAAAACCAGCCTAGGAGGCCCAGAAGCAAGTCCCATGTCCCCAACTCTGTGCCTAGTTTGGGGCTATGAACCTCACTGAAGGCTGCACTTGTTTTGCCCTGGGCTCCTTTCTGGGCTGCTCTGTGGAGGGGCGTTCTGAGCCCAGGAGAAGCCCCACCTCACACCCCCGGGGTAAAGTCGCCCAGAGAGCTTTAGGAGAAAGAGCTTGGACGTCAGACTGAATCCTTTTAAGCACTTTCAAAATAATTAATTAATTTATGACGGCTGCGTTGGGTCTTCGTTGCTGCGCGCGGGCTTCTCACTGCCGTGGCTTCTCTTGTTGCGGAGCACGGGCTGTAGGCGAGTGGCCTTCAGTAGTTGTGGTGTGCAGGCTTCAGTAGTCGTGGCACACGGGCTTAGTTGCTCCGCGGCATGTGGGATCTTCCCGGACCAGGGCTCGAACCTGTGTCCCCTGCTTTGGCAGGCGGATTCTTAACCACTGTGCCACCAGGGAAGCCCCATCAGACTAACTCTTAAGGTCAGTTACTGATGGTGGCAACCTCAGGCAAATCGCCCAACCTATGGGGCATCTCAGTTTCTTACTCCGAAAAATGGGATAATAATAATAATACTCATGGGATTAATCTGAGGCTTAAAATGATATCATATATGTGATACTGTTGTACAGATATTTTTGTGGGGAGTGTTATCCATAAAGATTGTAATGACGTCTAAGATCTCTTCACTATTACTGTTAGAAAGTTTGTCCTGCCGTTTGAGCTGTTCCTGAGGTCGTTTGCAATGACGTTCTGCTTCTGGGAGAAGCTAGCCTGCTATGCATCATGCTCTCAGACTTATTTTTTCTTCAGCAGAGTATTTGAACCTCCTGCCTTCAGGCTGTTCCTCAAAGGCTTAATTTACCAAACTGGACAGTTATTTCATTATTCCATTCTGGGGTTGGAAACTGATGACAGGGCCGTGAGTCTGGCTGCTGTGCATGTTTTGAGTTTCTGTTCAATTTTAGAACTCTTAAGCGTGCATGTGTGCGTGTGTGTGTGTCAGGAGTGTGGTGGGGTGTTCCTCTTGCCTTCATAGTTGGTTATTTGTGTTTCCTGATATCTCAAAGTTCATCCCTTGTTTCCCTTCATTAAATCATTCCACAAATATATATGTATTTTTTTAAAAAAATTTTATTCATTCATTTATTTAGTTTTTAGCTGCATTGGGTCTTCGTTGCTGCTGGTGGGCTTTCTCTAGTTGCGGCGAGCGGGGGCTACTCTTCGTTGCGGTGCGCGGGCTTCTCACTGTGGTGGCTTCTCTTGCTGTGGAGTACAGGCTCTAGGCGCACAGGCTTCAATAGCTGTGGCACACGGGCTTAGCTGCTCCGCCGCATGTGGGATCTTCCTGGACCAGGGCTCGAACCCATGTCCCCTGCATTGGCAGGCAGATTCTTAACCACTGTGCCACCAGGGAAGTCCTATATATGTATTTTTAATTAAGTTCCAACTCTGTGCCAGTGACTGCTTCAAGGCTTGCGGGGACAGGGATGATCTTCAGGATAGTCATGTGCCCCGGAGGAGTGACAGTCCAGTGTAGGAAGGCGAACAGGTGAACCAGTAATACAGTAATGGCAGAGGGTGCCGCCTGGGCACCCCATCCAAACACCACCCCAGGGGTGGCCCCCAACCTCCCCCGGGCAGGCACGCATTCGGGGAGGTCTTGCCAGAAGAAGTGCTGTTTGGGCTGAGATCTGGAGATGACGAGTGGAGGGAGGTGTGGCAGGGTCGCTGGGGGCAGTAGGCAGGCAGGAGGGAAGGTCCAGAGATGCGGACTCTGGCCACCAGCCTCTCCTTAGCGGTGAGGCCTGTGGAACCCTGACCAAGTTGCTTAACCTCTGTGGGCCTCATTCCCTCCTCTGTAATAACAGTGCCCGCCTCACAGGCATTAGGGCAGTTAAAGGAACTATTCTTTTTTTAAAGGACTGAAACTGTGCCCGACCTTAAGGAAGCGCTATCTAAATGCTTGCTGGAATTCCCTGGCGGTCCAGTGGTTAGGACTCCACGCTGAGGGCCTGGCTTCAGTCCCTGGTCAGGGAGCTAAGATCCCACAAGCTGCATGGCTTGGCCAAAAAAAAAAAAAAGTGTTTGAAATAAAAATAAATCAACGAATGTACAACGTGTTTAAATTTTTAAAATTTTTGACCACTCGTCTTGCGGGGACCTTAGTTCCCTGACCAGGGATCAAACCCGTGCCCCTTGCAGTGAAAGCTTGGAGTCCTAACCACTGGACCACCAGGGAATTCCTTGTAGAATGTGTTTAATCTCGAGAGTGTATTTTTTTTCTAAGAGTTTTTTTCCCCTGCTTATAAGAGCAGATAATATTTTTTCTCACATTCGACATCGGTGTGTGTTTCAGGCATATTCCTGAGTCCCGGCCGTCCTCCCCTCTGGACGTGTTCTACGGCGGGCATTTGTTGTTTGGTGGAGGAGCACCCACCCGGCATGGACCTCATCGCGTTGCTGAAGTCTCAGTTCCTGTGCCATCTCATCTTCTGTTATGTATTTATCGCCTCGGGGCTCATCATCAACACCATTCAGCTCTGCACTCTCCTCCTCTGGCCAATTAACAAGCAACTCTTCCGGAAGATCAACTGCCGGCTGTCCTACTGCATCTCCAGCCGTAAGTGACTTTCTCCTGTTTCTCTATTTGCATCTTCACTGCCAGTGTGTGTGTGTGTGTGTGTGTGTGTGTGTGTGTGTCACAACTAGGACTTCTTACATGGGTTCACTAAGGCTTTTAGTGTATGCTAAGATTCTTTGGTTTGTTTCTGTTTGTTTTAGGTTTGAAATGTCTATTTTGTCCTCACTCTTAAAGAATTATTTTTTGAATGAGTAATGCCAATAGCACAAAATTCAACAGGCACAGAGGGGTATCCTGTGAAAAGCAAAGAAGCATTCCGTTTCTGTTTCTTTAGTTTTTCCTCCTCGGAAACAACCAGCATTAGTGATTTCTTAGGTATACTTACAGAAGTAGCATATATATACACACATATATAGAAAAACATATACACACATACAAAGACATATGTATGTGTGGCTCTTATGTTTGTACATGTATGCAGGTAAGTCTGTATATGTATAGATACATAAGACATATACATATTTTAAAAATCTAAATGGTGATATAATATATTGTTGTCTTCCTTGCTTCTTTTCTTTAAATTTTTGAGATAACTGATGCCCATGCAATTGTAAGAAATAATACAGAGAGATCCCATATACCTTTCAGCCAGTTTTCCCCAGTGGTGACCTCTTGCATGACTACAGTGTTATACCCCAATAAGAAAACTGACATTGACACAATCCACCAACCTTTTTCAGATTTCTCCAGTTTTATATACACTCATTTGTGTGTGTGTGTGTGTGTGTGTGTGTGTGTGTGTGTGTGATTATACTAGACTATTTTAAACATGACTAATTCAACTGGCCTGAATTTCAAAACTGAAAATGATACAAGATGAATCTGAATATTGGGATGTCTGGAGGTGAGTTTGGTGTTGATTGACCAGAAATCTGTACCTATTCTCAACAGCACAGAATGCAGTGTACATCATTACCAATTACATATAGGAGTGTGAATATATTTTTAAAAATGAGCTCTTTCAAATTAAGCAATTTAGAAATCTCAGCTACCTTAGATTATGCCAAGAGTCCAAAATTATAGCTATCTTTTTGAAACCCTTAAAATGAAGCAATCACATTTAAATTTGAATTAAAATAATACAAGTGCATACAGTTATCCAAATGGATTACTACTGATTCAATGAGTTGTTTTTGAAACTTCAAAGTACGATCTTGTGAGGAACAAATGATAAAAACGTGCTTATTCGTGATTTCTATCACCAGCTCAGAACTGGCAGATATGTCTGATACTGTTTCTGATGTGGCTTGTGTGCTAGACCTACTATGTCTTGGATTGTAGTGTTTTACATAAATGCCTTGAGAATGTTCATAAGATCATAAAGTTACAGTTTCAAAAAATGTATCTTTAATCCATGTATCTATGGCCTATTGGGTGCAGCCACTCGTTCAGTACAATCCTGGGTAATGCAAATTTCCTTGTCATACATTTTACCATAACATTGTTTCTAGTATTTACACATCTTCCATGGTACAGAAAAGGAAACAATCTTTCAGCACAGGGCAGAAGTGGTCGGAGATGGCCAGAACCTGGATTGTAGCTGTTTGAGGAGAAAAGAGTTTGTATAATCAAGAGAAGGAGTTAATAGCCTGAGATTTACTTTATAATTTTAAGTGTCTTTTTACACTTAAGTGTCTACTTAAAGAAAACTTAAATTTAACAAAGCAATGCTGATTGCACTTTTCATCAAAACCTGCACTTGTATGATTTGTACACACCTGTGGAGATTCCCAAATCTGTCAGTTTGCAATTTGAAATCATGTGTATTTGCACTGTTGTAACCCCTATTTAAATCTCAAACAGGTGGTTAAGCAGGATTTGGGACGAGAGTTCCTAAGAGTATTCTATTTCGCTTTTGGTAGATGGTGAAGACATACCAAGGTTACACAGCAAGGCCAAGTCAATATTCTTCTAAGGGCACTGTAGCCTATGTGCCTCTGGTGGAAATTAAGATGGGGAACAGATTCAGAAAGCAAGGTGGATTTTTCAACATGACAAATTAATTAAACTATTTAGAATGATTCCAAATGAAACATAACCATCCAAGCCACTGGCATTTCCCCACCCAGGGTGAAATGGAGGGCAGGCAGTCAAATTTCACAAAAGATGCAGAAGCACATCCATCCAGGCACATCCTATCTCGGGATGTCCCACAGTGCTGTGTGCCTACTGCCCTGGACGAAAGCTTCCAGGGGACTGGGCTGAGCAGAAGCAGAAGCGACCTGAAGAGGGAAGGGAGGGCTTCTCTCTGGAGGAGAAGGGGAAGGCAGTGCATCCTGGGTTTGGCTGTGGCACTCACTGTAGTGAGGAAAGCTCCCCCATGCCTTCCCCGGCTTCTCCATTTCTGGTATCCCAGCCTGTGTTAGATACAAAGCTGTTCTCCTTTCTCTCTCGGAACTTGTCCTCTGTAGTTAATAGATTTCCTTATACCCTGAGTGTTTCACAGCAAGAACCAGAGACATGTAAGAGACAATGATCAACTGAGCTGTTGATCATCAGAGGCTGCAGTGCGTGGGCTATTGAACAGCTTGGAATAAGAGATGGTCAGACCCCTTCTGTGTGCTTTCACTCTCTCCCTCTTCCCTCTGAGTTAAGATAAAAACTCTTCATGGGGTTTAATGAATCACTCTAAAGCTTAGAAAATCAGTAGCATTCATCACTTGCAGCTGATTTTTAAGAAAATAATTGTTTCCTAGAGACTTGGATCCCCTCCATCACCTGCTCACTTTTTACTAATAGAGCCGTGCCATCACCCTTTTCTAAAAACTGTTAAGAGCTTGCTGTTGCACCAGGTGAGTCCAAAGTAGTCCCCAGCCCTGGTGTGTAAAAGGCCACTCTGATGTAAATGACAGATAGAGATGGTTTCCAGCATGACACACACAGCAGAGAATCTTAGTCTGGTGGCCAGGACTGCCATCAGGAATAACAATTTGAAAGGTTATTTGATCTAGGTGGCTGACTTTGGGAGGGTTGTTTTATTTCCTTTTTGCCTAGCTTTGTAGGCCCAGGAGGCTAAGACAGGCTGGCTTAGCATGCTGAGTGAG
Source organism: Platanista minor (assembly GCA_004363435.1). Lineage (NCBI taxonomy): Eukaryota > Metazoa > Chordata > Mammalia > Artiodactyla > Platanistidae > Platanista > Platanista minor. The sequence goes on along the minus strand of RJWK010033694.1, from coordinate 6,987 downwards.
AAAGAGGGGCTGGAACGAGCTTTTGCAAGGTGAGGAGAAGGAGGAACGTTACGAGAAGCTGAGTAGACTTGTATTACCCTTCCCTCACGCAGAGTGTGGCCTTTAATCTCTTGGGAAAGGTGGCCAAGACCAGCTGCCTCGTTTTCCTTCCCCTCTGACACTGTGGAGTTTTTTTTTTTTTTTTTTGCGGTACGCAGGCCTCTCACTGTTGTGGCCTCTCCCGTTGCGGAGCACAGGCTCCGGACGCGCAGGCTCAGCCGCCATGGCTCACGGGCCCAGCCGCTCCGCGGCATGTGGGATCTTCCCGGACCGGGGCCCGAACCCGCGTCCTCTGCATTGGCAGGCGGACTCTCAACCACTGCGCCACCAGGGAAGCCCGACACTTTGGGTTCTAAAAAGCAGAGAAGAATTCAGAGAATCTATTAATGGCAGAGTTTTTTAAAAGGAGAGGGGGGTGGGGAGGACTACAACTGACCTTACTGTTCTGTGGAGGACTGGTGACACAGAACTGCATGGAGACGCCACTCCCAATCCACCCACCAGCCCTGGTGTCTTGCTTCCAAATTCCGTGCTGTTGCTAACCAGCTCCGTGCATTAAGCCTGCCACTTACTTTTTCTGGACCGTGATGCTCATGGATTCTATGGCCGTCCAGTCCACAGGTCCACTAGGTGCCTCTAATGGGCAAGACCATGTGGTGGCGAGGAGGGGTCAGAATCTGGAGTGCTGAGATGCAACATAGGACCTCCTGCCCTCCTGTTTACAGGCTGTCCCCTTGGACGGGCCACGCAAACCCTCTGAGTTCAGCATAGAGTAGTGGGATGGGTCACCATGCCCGGTTGAAAAAACAGGATGAGATGCTGTGTACAGAAGTGCCTTGTGAACTGTTTAAAGCACATCAGATTTAGGATGAAAACTGGAATTTGTGTCTATGGAGGGAAGGAGCATTGCGGGGGGTTGGGGGAAGGGATGGGACGTGGGGGACAGGCAAGGGTATCTTCTCATTATGGCAGTTAACCTGGTTAGGTAACTTTAAAAAATGAACTACTTTTTTTGTGGTACGCGGGCCTCTCACCGTTGTGGCCTCTCCCGTTGCGGAGCACAGGCTCCGGACGCGCAGGCTCAGCGGCCATGGCTCACGGGCCCAGCCGCTCCGCGGCCTGTGGGATCCTCCTGGACCGGGGCACGAACCCGTGTCCCCTGCATCGGCAGGCGGACTCTCAACCGCTGCGCCACCAGGGAAGCCCCTGAACTACATTTGAATAAAGGAGAGGGAGTGGAACTGACCAAGATTGCAATATTTTTCTAATAAAGTCTTCAGTTCTTTTTGGTTCTGCCCTTGGGAGATACTTCCTTTTCTTTTCAGCACCTGTCTCTTCTGTGTCCCCCCGCCCTGACTTGAAGGTTATTTGCTACTTTATTTGTAGTAGGTAGTGGTTGAGCATGAACGGAGAAGCAGCCTCTATTTCACCACCTGTAATACCGCCCACGGGTCCTCCCTTGAAACAGACGTCAAATTTTCCTGCTGTGACAATAACGGACCCCAAGATGTAGAAGTCCCTTCCGAGTTGTGACCCAAGGGTGCTCTCAGTAGCGTGACTGACAGACGCCCTCCCCAGAGCCCCAGTGGGAACCGGACTTCACTGAAGATGCTTCATCGTCCCTTTTGCCCTTGGGGCACCCCCCCCTCCTCCCCGCAACTGCGACCATACCATCAATCTGATTCTCCTGGGCTGCAGGCTGGTCCCTGGGGCCGTTTGGCCAGGTCTGCTTTAATACAAGGCCATCTCCCATAGTGTGAGTTTGGCTGTTTTTGTGCATTTCTTTCTTTTGTCTCACTCGAAATTGAAGAACGCTTCTCCTACCGTGGCCCCTCCTGAAGTAGGACGAGAATTGTTTTTTAAAGGTCCTGATATGAGTTCCTGATTCTCGGCACGTATTGGTTTCCTTTCTTTGAGATTAGCTGGTGCTGGTGTGGCAGGGGAGACTGCAGCTGTTGGGAGGCAATAGGACGGGGGCCGGGAGCCCTGGATGGGAGATGGAGAGTGGGAGAGGTGAGGGGGGCATCAGGTGTCCTCAGTGCCTCCCCGTCCAGAGTTGGTCCCCAGTCAGTCCCCTGGAAGAGGGGGAGAGCACTGGAGCAGCTGAAGTGGAAGTGGAGATGGAAGGGGGCCCCTCTCTGGGGAGGGAACTCCAGATGAGTGAACACCCCCAGGAGCCCCCCAGGATCTGTTCCTGGACTTCTCCGTGTGCTGCTTTCCAGACAGAAGTTGTTATTGACCCATTTGGCAGGGGATTTCTCAGAGGCACATGGCTCCCCTGGGAGCAGGCCCTGGGGAAGCAATCCTCCCCTTTTACCCAGAGGATCCTGGCAGGGGTTGGGGGGAAGGGGGAGGGGCATGTCTAGGAGAAGGGAGGAGGTTTCTGTTTCTGAGCAGGACCAGGAGAAGCGGGGATTAGATACATCGCTGTGTGTGTCATGAGGCGAGGTCCACAGCTGCGTGTCCCCCTGTGCCAGGAAAATACAAGGCCAGTCCAGGGTGTCTTTGGTCAGAAAGTGATCCATCAAGGAGGGGGTCGCTGTGGCATTTTCCAACGTGACCTTGGGAGAGATAATACGAGAGCTGTTCACTTGGCGGCCGGCTGATCCATGTCTTCCCAGCTTGATGAATGGCACGGCTGCTTTTTCTTATTTTAGTCCAAGCTGACTTTTCACTCTTTTCTGTTATGACCAGGTGTGACTCCTTCACTCGTCACAATAGTTATCACCCCCAAGATGTCAGAAAAGGTCTTTGGTAGATTGTCCCCAGGCCCCTGATCCTGACCCTTCCCATCGCTGTCTTTGATCATGCTGAAGTGTGGACCTCCTGGTACCTTTGCTGGGGAGTCACGACCCAGGACCTGGGTATTCTCTCTGAAGGTCTGTAGGTTCACCCTTATCAGTACCAGGTGGGGATCACCTCCCAGAGGGAGTGCAGGTAACTGGCTGTCAACTGACCAAAGCAGAAACCCCGGGACTTCCCTGGTGGCTCAGTGGTTAAGAATCCGCCTGCCAATGCAAGGGACACGGTTTCGAGCCCTGGTCCGGGAAGATCCCACATGCCGTGGAGCAACTGGGCCCGTGTGCGACAACTACTGAGCCTGCGCTCTAGGGCCCGTGAGCCACAACTACTGAGCCCGTGTGCCACAACTGCTGAAGCCCACATGCCTAGAGCCCATGATCCCCAACAAGAGAAGCCACCGCAATGAGAAGCCCACCACCACAGTGAAGAGTAGCCCCCGCTCGCCGCAACTAGAGAAGAACCTGTGCGCAGCAATAAAGACCCAACGCAGCCCAAAATAAATAAATAAATTTATATATATATATAAATCGGGTGGCCCTGATCCATGGTGACTGTGTCTTTGTAAAAGGGGGGAACGTGGACACAGAGGCAGCAAACACAGAGGAAGAGGATGTGAAGACACTGAGACCAGAAACCAGGGGGGAGCCCAGAGCGGATTCCCCTGCAGCCTCAGAGGCAAGCAGCCCTGCCCAGACCATGATCTCGGGTTCTGGCCTCCAGAACCCTGAGACATAGTTCCCTTCATAAGCCCCCAGTTTGGGGGGTACTTTGTTACAGCAGCTCCAGAAAACCAATGCGCTCTGCGTTCTATGTCTTTTTTCTCCCACTGTGCCTGTGAAGTGCAGAGTGAAGGCCATTGTATGGCACCAACACGAATGATGCTCTGTTTATTTCTCCCTTCTCCCTCCTCCCCGCTCGCCTGGCTTCTGCTCCCCTTCCCCCCATTGTTTTCCTGGCAATACAGGGAATGAGAGATTATACAGACTGAAGACCTTGCTTTTTATTTATGGACCAAGCCACAGAATCCCTCTTTCCTGCTTCTTAAAGTCAGGGATCTCCAATGAGTGAAGTGGGGCTGGTGACACTGGACGTGGAGGAAGGTGGCCAAGTGTAGAAGCCGCATCTGGAGGCAGCAGTCCCACTGGTCCAGCCAGTGACCAGCACGTGTGTGTCCAGGCTGGCCCATGGGGCGGATCTTCTGATGAATGGAGACGAAGGCTTGTAGGTTTCTTTCATCCTGGGTTCCGTGTATTTTCAACTGGCATTTATTTTTATCTCTCTGAGTACTCTCTCTAAGTCCAGAACTGCTTTGGCTAATCACCAAAGCAGTCTGCCTAGGAAAACTCGAATGAAACTGTCCTTCGAACCTGGAAGAAGTTCTCCGAGGTGAATGAATGGGGTAAGGGAATTGCCTGCCCACAATGCATCTCAGGTCTGCCTTAGTAACAACCTCTCCGGCCATAAAGGGGTCACAAACCTTTTCTTCCTCTCCTTGCTTTGCGTAAAGAAGTAACAGGAATGAAGTCATCTGGCCCAGGCGGTCTGCTCCGTTGGCCTGCACACACCTGGATCTTTCATTCTGAAGGGTCTTGGAAGCCGACTCCCCAGCTCCCTTCAGATCCAGCGTCTTTTCTTCCTGGTCAGTGTTACACTCCGGCTCAGTTCTTAGTGGAACGATTTTGTTTAGAATTGGGTGTTTACTTTGCTGACCTTTTCCACGCAAAGCTTGTTACAAAATTAGCCTTTTGTGTCAACACCCTTTTGTTTATATAGGGGAAAAAAATATTGGCATTGAGAGCTGATGATTACATCAGTGTGTTATTAGCTCAATTCATCAATAAATATCACAGCTATGTAGTTGATATGCCTGGGGACTGGAAGCACGGTAAATATACAAATGGCCTCGTTTTATGCAACTGATTCAGTGAAAGGACAGTGATAGGTGAGGATACTGGATTTTTTTTTAAGTTTTAAAAACGCGTAATATGACTATGCTATAGCATGCCTTGTTTATTTTGAGTAACAATCCGTTTCAGTATCTTAAATATATGTGTGTGTGTATACATGTAAATATATATGTTTTACTCATATAGTACAGGATATACATGTGATTCTTCCTAAGAAAAAGTGACCTTGTATTTTAGATAGAGAGCTTAATCACTCAATTTCAAATAGATGTATTAAGACGTATTAAAGAAACAGCAGATTTAGGAATACAGATGTGATACTGAGTTGTGTGAGCAGATGCTTACCTTAGAGCAAGGTGTCTTCGCTGTTGATGTGGTTTATAAATAAATTAATTCTCAGCCAAGGTGCCCATTTGTTTTTGCAGGCATTAAATTGCGCTTGTGACTTAGGTTACAGCTTTCAAATTAGGTTATAAGTTTGACTTTGGTGTCTTGTACCTTCATGAGACAGCTGGGTGTGATCTTCAGAGTGGCCTGGGTATTCCATAGGATGAAAACAAGACGAGCCATTAGGATATAAAAAGAAAACCTTAGAGCTTCCAATTTATGTTTTTTTATCATATATATATATAGATAAGATTTAAAAATTGTATATATTTTATAAATTATATAAAACAAAAATTTATTGTGTATAAGATTTGCATATGCTAATTGTGCATATTTTTAAAAAATTTAAACAGTCAAAATCATTTGAAGACCACTGCCTTAGCCTATGGGTTTGGGTGTCAGCATACCGGAGATAGAATTTAAATAGCACAGTTAGAAGCAAGGGGGAAACAGTCTTCCCAGAAATAAGCTCCAAAGCAAAGGGAATACTAATAGCCAAAAGAATTTCCATATTTTCCTCTATTTCAGTGTATCTTGGGTCCAGATGGGATTAGAGGCTTTTCAAACATTTTAGAGCATCCTTTCTCTGGTCCTATCCCAGTTCTCCAGAAAGGAGGGCAGATATTAGATTAAAAGTCTTCCCACTTCCACATTTTGTTTTGAAGAAAAAAATCCTAGAAATGCTTTGGTGTTCTATCACAATATTTTAAAATATATCCTATCCCACTCTCCCATCTCAGAATACCTGGCTACCTCCTGTGGAAAGCGCTGTGCAGAGTAGGTCTTCTCGGACATTCTTAGGCTCCCTGGTGGTTCCCATGTAGCTTTTTTGGAGGTTTGATATGAGCATCCTGTGTCTAGGGCCATGGAGGGGTAACCCGCTCAGGTGTCCCCTAACGAAATTGCACTGGTCTAGCCACTTTGGTGACTGGGGCTTCATGTTTTCATTTGTAAAAGGAGGGAAATAAATTTTAATGTGCTATAAAAATCTAAGGTGAAGGTATTCCTGCCTTAATCCCCACTTAGTCAGCCCAGAGTGGGACGGCTGGGATTGAGCATGCTTTCAGCGGAGCTCTGATACCCGGAATGCATGAGGAGGATGCGCTTGCGATGCGGGACGATCGTGGGAGGAGACACTGGGGGCTGCGGGGAGACGGGCCTGAGAGGCTGCGTGGCTGTCGGTGCTTGAAGAGGGCCCAGGTGCATCTCATAACCTGTGAAGGTAGGAGTTGAGCATCTGGGGAAAGTGACCAGAAACACGTGCAGAGACCTCTAACGACAGGAACCATCCCGGAACAGGGCAGGAGCCTCGGGAAGCTGGGAGTCCCTCCTGCAAACTCGGTGGAGACTGGGACTGACGTTCAGGGAGGGGAAGGTGCTCAAAGCGCTGACCTTCGCGGGGAGCTGCTCAGAGGACCTCTAGGATCCCTTCCAGCCTTAGGACTCGCGTTGGGAACAGTCACGTGGTAGGTAGGGTGCAGGGGGCCTGCCACAGTCTGGGTCCCGAGGGGAGTATGGCCACGGCTTCCTGATGAGGCCACCCTCAGAGTTTCAAAAAGAATATGAGGATTTGTCTCAGACAAAATGAGCATAGAGTAGGTAAAGCGCTGACCGAGGTGCAGGTGTGCTGAGGCAGGGATGGAAGGAGAGGCTGGCGTGGCATCACTTAGACGTGGGGGAGAGCATAACACACTGTGTTTAAAACGACAGAGTTAAAACCTTTCGGCAATAAAAATGTTCTGAACTGGCCAGAAGATTAGGAACGTGAGTTAGAAACGAGGCCTGCTTTGGCGACCACTTCACCTGATACATGTCCGTAGAGCAGGGGCTGGGCACGGGGGTGTGGGAGGCG